>JBCAUA010338216.1:0-18923 GCA_038406235.1 Peronia verruculata | reverse complement strand
TATATACAGACCCACACAGGCAGACATAAAAAGACTAACATACAGGTAGACAATGGACAGACAGACAGTAGTAGTGCAATGGCTTACCAGATCACAACCATAGTATGTATTCTATCAACAGTATTGAGTTTGCACAATGAGTTAGAGTTGCTGGTAAAATGGGACCAAAAAAAAAAAAAAACCAACAGAAGTACACCTATAATAAAACAGCCATATATATGGCTGACAATGTGCTGCATCTAGAAGTAGCATGAATATTGGTTAAATCATAAACTGGGAAAGTGAGGTGGGGGGAAAGGGGGGTGAGGGAAAAGATAGAAAAGTTTTTGTCATGAAAACAATTTTCTAAAAATTCTCACAATATCATGCTTATAAATTAAGACAGCATGTATGGATATATCGTAATCAATTTAGAAATCGAAAGGTGTCTTAAAAATAAATATGATTATATAATTAACATGAAAAAGGCATAAATCTAATGGCACTATTAACAAAAAATATGTCATAAAATAGCGGTATAATTTTTCTGATCACGCTTTCAAAAATAAAAAGAGATGTAATCATGTATAATAGGCCTACCCTTCTCCAATGAAAATTCCATCGACAATTTCGTCATAGGCATTGCATGGACTGAGTTTGAGGCCACAGGCAGGACCTGTGATGATGTTTTCCAGCTCTTGAATGGTGCAGGGACAGTCTTGATCAAACACTGTACTCATTTCTCCTGTCGTCTTGTCACCACTGTATTCATTACTTCTTCATCCCATTCACTGTATTCATTTGTTGTTGGTTCTTTGTTTAATATTTTGCAATAAAATTGTCAAAATAAATTTTCCTTCAAACTGTGCCTGATGTATAATTTGAGGAAAAATGTTCATCAACTGTCAATTAAATTTCAGACTGCCCAAAGCTAGTATCAGTTCACAATAAGTTTTGTGGCAAGTGTTATTTGCTATCAAACTGTAACCTGCAACTGTCATTCACAAGAAAGTTCCTTTACAAAGTTGTTAATTTATAATAAAATTTGTGGTATGTAGTTGTTAATTCACAGTGACTTAGTGAACCGTAAATTATGACCTGTATCTATTAGATAACACTGACCTCAATTATTATCAAAATCTGATTAGGAATAAATGATTTTTTCTTTTGCACCACACAGCAAGGATAGTCTGTTTAAAGTGTCATTTTGCATAGTATGGAATTGCCATCTTTTTCAAAATGTCATTAGTTCATCCATTACTGAGGAATGAAGGTCCAAACTGAGATGACAGTCTGAAAAAAATAAATAAATAAAAAAACGAAATTAAAACGCATATAACAGAAAAACAATAGCAATTATTCAACATAAACAATTTAAAAATTGCAACAGAACAATAAACATAAATTGAGATATAAATGGATTGTAAGTTTTGGTATATTTTGATTAATTGCAAATTAAGTTCATTTTAGATGGAATGTCCAATTTGATTTGTTCATATGGCTAGGTCTGTCTCAGACAATAAAGTTTTAGAGGTAATCATAGATGAAAGAAATGCTGCATCATACATTATGATTTAAATTTTGTAAAAAGTGCTGAGTAGTGCATATAGTGAAGTGTCTATCTTGTCCATGTAGATTTCTGATGAAGTTCGATAAGGTAATATATCAGAAAAAAAAAGAGACAGAGGGGAGGACAATGACAGCATGTTTCATAATTGGCTTAATTCCATTGTAGTCTCCTCCTCACTACAAAGAAAGCTGTGATACTATGTTGAGACTTGTATACAGCTACTGTGTGCAAGGTTTAGTAGTAATGTTCACTTCAATCTTACATATTATACAGTAAACAATGCTATGGATACAGTGTATGTAAACCTTTCCACCTCCTCTAGGGTGGTTGTCTTAGAACCGATGCTCATATTCAGTCACACCTATCTGTTACTCATGCATCAAACAGTTTATCCATGTTAAAGTCTGGACAAAAAAATATTGTGACAAACATATATGTGTATATAATTTAAACCTTTGCCAGAAATTTGCCATATGTATGAAAAGGAGTGCTGAGATCAATCTGCCTTATTTTGTCAACTGTTCATGTCATCTCAAAACATCATGATTTCCATATGTTCTTTTTTTCCACTATTCTCTCCCATCTGTTTTCAGATTTTATTGTTTTGAAATAGATTGCAGTTTATTTGAAACATATGCAAATTTTGTTAGCTCCATAGCCTATATGAGCTTTTCATTAAATAAAAAAGCAAAAAAAAAAAAAAAAAGAAAAAAAGATGAAATAAGATTTGTTCTCTTGAGCTATTGCTAATGAAGTCTCAATTTTTTATTTGCTCTTGACACATTTTCAGTTCATCATCAAATCTTTGCACATATCTGACTCACCTCACATTTCATTTAATATTTACTTTTCTCTTATTGTCTGAGTTTCAAACATAGATGTATAAAGAAAAAATATCACAAAGCTATAATGAGCATGACTGGACACTGTGATAAAGCCATATACCTTATTTATTTCAACAACATGATGTTAACATGTCTCTGGACAGAAACAAAACATGCACGTTTGGATGGTTTTCAAATTTATGAAAAGGAACTGGACAAGTGGACACTGTTTTATTTCCATTCAAATCTAATGGTTTAATTAAAAGCAGAAAAGAACACCAATATGGTCATTTGTGATGCAAAAAAAAACAAATATGTAACAAAAACAAAACAGCCAACATAGCAATTCAAATACCTAAATTAAATACTAGACAAAGTGTGGGAGAAATATTGAACATAAACTTTCAAAGAAATAATGCACATCATGAAATAAAAATGAGTAAAATATGACACGTGGGATTATGTGAGCCAAACAAAGCATTTCACATTATTTGAAAGACTGAAAAATACAAAGTAGTTCCAAAATTCATCACTGTTGGATGGATCAAAGCAGTAGTACTGACCAAGGTCAATAAATGTGACCTTGACATCAACAGGACCTGATAATTTGGGAAAAAGTAACTCAAAAAGATGTTTTTTCTTGTCAGGTAAATATCAAATGTAGAACTTTTTTCCATTCTACTAGCACTCCATAACGATAAACATGTGAGTAAACATGTGTTTCCATTTCAAAAAGCTACTGTACCATGCTTTGAACTATGTGGGGGAGAAAAAGTACTATACTTACGTGTTTCTTAAAAGAGTTGTATTTTTAGCATTTCTTTTAAATGTGTATCTATTTTAAAGAAATGTCTTCACTATTACCACAAACTACTACTATGCAATAGCTAAATCAAAGCATCAATGAAACTGAAGCATGCTGAAATTAGAAAAATATATTGGGAACATCAAATTTTCAAAACTGTTTCACCAGATAATTATGTTACAACTTCTCTATGGAAAATGGACGATAAAGTGTTTATACATCCTTTATGATGGTGTCCCTAATATGATCAGTCTTGCCATGCTGATGAGCAGCATATTCTACAACTGACAGCAATACTATAATAGGCTGAGTCTGAATACTCATATATCTAAGCAGATACATAAACATAATCCAGCTTGCAGGGGCATATACTTTATTACTGCATTATTACAAGCCTAAATTGTGGTGTGCATCACAATCTGAATGAAAACTTGCATGCCAAACACACATTATGCCAGACATTTACTCACAGTAAACTATAAGATCTCTCCATAATTAGCCTAGATGCCATAAACATCACAACATGTAGGCTATAGTATTTCAATTTTTTTTTTTTTTTTTATGTCATTATTCTGCATAATGCATTTCTACATTTCTCTCCCTTACTACACATATAGCCAATATTTCTGATCAAAGTATGAGGAAATTTTACACACACACACACACACACAAAAAAAGAAAATTGACCATCATATGTTATACTGTTTTTATATCAGAAAGATAACAAATAAAACTGACATTAATAAGATTTGCTGATGTGTCACATCTAATACAGAGTGGATTGAAAAAAAAAAAAAGGTGTGACAGCAATTTACTTCTGCAATGCTCAAACATCAAAACTGAATAATTTAAATAGTTCACATAAACAAATCCAGTAGCAGAAAATTAACCAAAGCATGTGATGTTATGTTTTGGCATACTAGAGTGCATAAGCACGGACATGGACATATTTGTATCAAACGTGGTAGCCATTCATCTTGTGTTATTGCTGATCAACATATCATTTTATTACATATATTTTGCACTGACCCTTTCCACTAATAAGCACTAATAAACTATTCATGAGAGAAGGTTAATGGTCTGTCTTGCATCTCACCATCTTCAGTATATAGACAACAAGGATAAAGATGTGGACTAAATATCACAAAATTTCATCAAACTACAACTGAAACATCAATAAAAAACAAGAGGAAAATGAGATAGCTACATTCGAACATCCCTTTTCAGAACATGTTGAACACCTCTCCCTCCCCTCTTCCAGAATGTTACCTTCACATGAACTGATCCATTTGTTCCACATGCACATATATACAATTGCTTTTTTTTTTTTTTTAAACTGAAAGACAGCAATGCCCCCCCCCCCTTTTTTTTTTTTAAACTGTGAAAGACGTTATTTTTACAGGTCTTGAAATATAAATAATAACTTGGAACATATCTCCAACAATTGTAAATTAAGAAATCAAGATAAAGATGAATGAAAATTAATTGCCTTAGATGAACTTCATTCCCATCTTCATCTGTGTGACTGCAGAACAAACTTTAAATAAAGTATAGTATATGCATGACTATGTTTTATACCAAGGAAAGACAAAGTGCAAACCATTTGTGTGAAGAAAAGATAAAAAACATGAAGAAATGAATACGGACAAAGACAAAAGAAATCAGCCATGCCCTCTTTTTCAGACAACATCAATTTTTATCTTGTATCTTTAAAGTCATTGTTTTGTTTCCTCAGAGCTGTGCTTTTCCTTTTCTTGGAATAACAAACTTTTTGTTGACAAATATGCTAATGATCTGCAACAAAGTACCTGTGTCATTTCATACTCAATGGATCTTCAAGAAATACACAGGATGATCTTTCTCAATTTTCCATTATAAATAGCTGGAAACTTATATTTTGACTAAATTTTGCTATGCTAATTGCAACAGTCCATCATCTATGACATCATGGATACAATACAGAAAATATTAGGCAGATTATGATATGCCTTTAAAATGCAGTCAATGCCTAAACTGCATCATGCAAACTATATTTCTTTAACAACAAACAACAAAATTAAAACACACATATATCATACATGCATTCATTCATTCATCCATCAGTTAAACACACAGTTTAATTAATTATCTCCTTATGAATGAGTATTTATCTTGGAGATAAAAACTGGTAAGTGCATGTTACATGTGTATGCTTCAATAGTAACATGCAAATCATGCTTAGCCTGATATGGGTCGATGCATCAGTAAGTCCTAAGAAAGCACTGCCAAAGACAAGTTTAAATCTCAAGATGTACAGATTATGAATCGTATGCCAAGAATGATTTAACAAAAGCCATAAAAGTAGAAGATGGCATGACGAAAATATGGAGGGATGGTCCTAGCCAAACAACAGGACTATAGTATCTGTTAGAAGCAAATTCCCGGAAAGTCTGAGGAAAGCATCCATTACCCTCATATAGAGAGAGAAACATACTATTTATTACCAAATACCAGCAGACATGTTGTATTTACTGTCACAACTTGACAAAATAGCAAAGAATTGACTTCAAAAGACAAAGGTTGAGTTCTTTCAAAACAGTAAATACCAGCAAACATCAACCAGCAAGCATTTACATTCAATGACAGTGCATGGAAAATGCTCAAGATGAATTGTTAACTAAGGAAGGGGGGGGGGGGGATTAGTTCTGTACTTTGCTTCAAAAAAATCTCTGACTATAAGCATAAGATACATTCTTCCAGTACACATTTCAACCGAAATCAATAAAGTTTTATCACCACACTATCACTCAATGCTCAGTGAAACCTGAAGTGGTGGATTTTAATATACTGCTTCCAGAGATGAATGTTTGGTTTTGATTTTTGATTTGTGTTGGAATTTAAGAGTGCAACAGCACAACTATATATTTTCCCTAACATAATGGTATACATTTACAAGTTTTAGATATATCAAAGGATGTGTGTATGATTGATGGATAAAGGATTGTAAAAAGAACCTACCCAAAAAAAGGATATACATGTATTTGTATAAACATACCAAGTGACTTATGGCTTGGTGTGTGTTTGTAATTTTCTCAAAACCCATTTATGCTGAAAATTGACTGCACTGACTGCTGATAAATCAAATTATCCAGCATATGCACTTTCTGCTGTAAAATTGTTCTTTATTCTTGGTTCCTATAATCCTTGCTTTAGTTGAAACTTTTTTTTCTTTTTTTAGCTCCTATAATCTTTGTTTAAGCTGAAACTTGAAAAAAAAATGATAGTAACTATTTCATTTTATACAGTTTCCTCTTCTCTTCTGACTATTTGAGCTTATTTGTGTTGCTGTTTTGATCTTTTTTTATGTGTTAGTTGTGAATTTTTAAATTTTTAAATATATAAATATTTTTGTTTTGGTGAAAAGTGACCTTTGGTCAAGATGTCAGTATAGCCAAAAACAACAATCATCAACAAAAACCAAATACAAAATCATAGACAAAATATTAACAAATACAGTAGAACTCAGATATTAAGAAATTGAAGGGACCAGGATTTTTATTTCTTAATATCAGAATTTCTTAATATCCGACAGAGACCATAAAACAATGGGGACAACCCATACATTGACTCATCTTTACATTAGTATTGATTATTTCCCCCGATACCCCTTACAAAGCCCATGCATGCGTTTTGCATAGAAAAATGTTTAAGAATAACTTGCTGTTTTTAAACAATGTAGTATTGAAACTGGTAGGCTACTAAATGATACGTTTTACTCTGCAGTGAAAGTTAAAGTAATGTGCTGCAGTGGTAGCAATAAACGCGATTTAACTGGTGGCCACTCCAAGACCATTGTCGGTACGAGTTAGATCTAGATCTGTGATATCGCAGAACATTCCTTAACACGGTAAAGATTACTCCTCGTCTCACCCACCACGCACATCCTGCCCAAACCATCTTGCTTTCATCTGCATGCACCATCCCTACCCCAGGTTGTTTTACCTGGGCCTAGCCTATTGAATAAGTATCAGGCAAACATTGTCACTCCTTTAATTATTTCTGTGTAATCAGAGCCGGCAAGCATTGTTAGGAATGGATGAACAAACAAAAAGCTGGCCGCGTGCTCAGTTTAACCATCTTCAGCATGCCGCTATGTGGATTACTTGTCACTCCCGACCTTTGTCTTCGCATGTTACGATTTGGCAGAACATTCCTTAACACCTTAATGATTACTCCTCGTCTCCCCTACTCGATACGCCCTGCCCAAACGGCTTTAGTTTCACCTGTGTGGACAAAGGAACATTGCCCACACCCCAGGTTGACTTACCTGGGCCCTAGCCTATTTGCATATGTATCACGCATACGTTGTCTCGCCTTATGTCACCAGTATGTAATTGGTGCCAGCGGGCATTGTTAAGAGTGGTTGAGGAAATGAAAAACTGGTCGCGCATGCAGTACTTTGCATAACCATCTTTGGCATGCTGCCACGTAGTTTAACTGGTCACTTTCAGGAAAAATCATTTCTCTACAAGTGAGATTGGGAGGATTGGCATTTCGCAAATCCCGAGATTTTATTAGAAGAAAGAAGAAATAAATAAAATGGGACTGCAAGTTCTTTTCTCTATAACGGAGATTTCGCAACAGCCGATTTTGTAATATCCGAGTTCCTCTGTATTAAATAATATTATCAAATGTATAAATTGTATTTCTGTGTGAAACTGACTTGTTTACACTGCACCACATTTCGTCATTTGAGGTTTTGCTCTTTTGCAGTTTATTTTTCATGGCCAAGACCAGAAGGACCTGTGTGGACCTTATTAGGTCACATATCAAATGAGAAACCAAGTGCTATTTATAAAATCTCTTCACTCAAAACCTGTAAGTATGTTGTGAAGTGGAATTGAACTGTTGAACTGGATTATATACATATGAAGGGTTCATTGGAAAAACTCACTTTGTCCATTTGAGAAATTTTCAAACATCAGGCATTAATAGTGTTATATTTCAAAATATTTTGGTAAAATTATCATACTTTTTTTTTTTTTTTTATGTATGATTTTTTTTTTTTTTGAACAATGGATTAGCCAAAACTCCAAACAGGTTTTACAGACATAGTAATCAACAGTAAATCTCACAAAGTTGGCAAACTTCAGTTTTTCAAAAGTGTCAAATGGGACATCATAAGTTTTTCCATTGGGCCCTTCATATGCATTATTATTTTCAAACTTCAGCCTTATTTCTTTCAACATGTTAAAATTAGATGCGTGAAGTAGTAGGACAGAAGATCTCAGTTTGTTTTTGATCCTGTTTGTAATGAATTAATGTTTTCATTGAACAGGTGAATACTTTCTGTTAATCCAGTAATTTTTTTTTTTCTCAGCTGACAGTAATGACAACCAAATTCACTTTGGAGATATGTCCCACCAACAGTCCCACCTTGCTCAGATTGGCATCTCCGTGGAACCGCTGGACCAGCTAGCCCAGCAGGTACCTGCCATACAAGCCACTCAGTCACTTCCAGCATTCATCGAGTTCTCAACCAAAATGCTAGAGAGCTTCTTCAATTATGCTTCTTCTTTCGCAGTCACCCAGAATCGGATGACCCCAAATCCCAGCGAAAATTTCGTGCCTCTCAGTACCTTGAAGAATTGGTATGAAAACTTTCAGCGACGCATGCAACAGAATCCTTATTTCTGGAGATCATGATGTGTGACACTACTTTTTAATTCATACTTTTGATTGGTGTACCAAGTTGTGTGTCTAAAGAGGGTGAAATTTGTATTTTTCTTAAACGTATGAACCGTGGACTTTAATGGCTGCTGGTATGAAATGATTTTCTTCACATGAATGTACTTGACTTCATATTAAATGAGAAATCTAGCCTTGAACTGCACAACAATTAGCCAAATGAATGATGGATTAGTAAATAGAAACTGAACTATCGATTTAGACATAAGTATTATTCAGATGTCTTTTTAAGATCTTTGGGCCAAGAATGAGGCGAACAATCAACAGACTGGTTCAAATAACATGAATCTTCATGACAGTACACTGAATACAACTTCTCAAGAGTACCTTTCGCAGAACAATACAGAGAGTATTAGAAACTTAGCTTTATTAGTCATTGTGTGTGTTGTAGCACACGATAATGAGGATATTAAGTTATAGTTAAGAAGATAACTTAAATGTCATAAGTCGTATATTGCTGGGTGAGCTCCTGTGTCAGTGCTGCAACTAGTGTGTTTCGTGCCATCTTTGATGTTGTGCCATTTCATATCTGCCCCGTCTTGTTAAGTTGTATGTCGTGTGACTTTGTAAATTTCTGTGAAAAATTTTGTGAGAATTGTGGGTAATAGAATGGCGGTTATGAGCAAGTCAGGTGGAGAACGAAGTGCTCTGTAAACATTTTTGTGTAAGTATTATGTCATTTTTCAGAAATATGTTTGATTTATGCTGTTTCAAAATATTCATCCTTTATCTAGAAATTACTATAATCGTAAGTTAGAATTTGTGGTGTCTAATGATGCTTGAGGCCATCTTGATCCTACTAAATTGTGTGAATGCTCAGAATAGAAGTATCTTGTGTCAGTGATAGCCAGTTACATAAGGGACAGAGTGTGGGTGTGGCATGACAGTAGAAGTGGATGAAATACTTCAAAAATGCTTCAAAAATATGTTATGACAGTCATGGTGATGAATTTTATTGTTGTATATCCTATTCAGTTTGATGTCGGTTGTTATTTAACTCCTTCTTATTGTCCTGTGTTATTTTTTTATTGCCAGTTACCAGTTTCATGGACAGTATTTTTGAATTTCTCCTCTCTCACAGCTTTATGGATATGATCTCAAGTGTTATGATCTTCCTCTAAAACCTTGGCAATCTTTAAAGTACGTTGTTCTTTTACCATGAGCTTTTTTCAATTGACCTGCCTCCAGTGAAGATTTAATCAGAAAACAACCCTTTAGGCATGAATGATTCACTTTTTTTAGTGACAGTTAAGAAAGAAATGATTGAAGTAAAAATTTTTTTTTGTACATCGTGAAGTTTCTATTTTAGATCTGCAATTGTAATGATTATAATCATCACCACTGCAAACATAGCAAAGAGTCTTCTGATAGGTGGCCTCCATATGTGTTGTCCAACAAAGTGTCAGTTAGCTCTTTCCTCGGAGATCTCCATTGTTGTGCCTGAGCATTGTAAAAGTGAACAGTAATAGTCAGTAAAACTATCAGAAATTGATGTGACATGGAGTGACCAAACTACTATCTTTCACTATAGTCACAGAAAAAAAAAAGTCCGGAAGAGTTAATATTCCTAACGACAATTAGAAAACAAGCACTGGTGGCTATCAGAAACAAAAAAGTTGTGATTTAGAGGTCATCTGTTAAATATACAGTGTATATAGATGATTGGAACAGCTACGGAAATGGAGGTTGTCCATATATAGATGATTGGCATGGAAAGAGTTCAGAAGTCAGTGGACTATGTTGAAGTTGTTTTCTTAAGTCAATATTACACATTATTTTTTTGTTTTCATATAATGTTAGATCTATACTGTAATTTTATAAATATATATATATATATGACGTACATTATGAAGTTTCTATTTGTTATCATATGACAGTGATATAATATCGCCTCAAGGAAACAGTCTTCTGAAATGTGGTTTCCTTTTCTTTTTCAACAAATCTTCATTTGAGGAATCATTGTTCTACTGTGTGGTCAAGTAATAAGTATTTTCTAAACTCTAATCACATTTGAGGCAATCCCAAAGACCTTCAAGAGAATTGTCCTGTTTTCTTTTTTTCATCAACTAATGAAAAGCAGATACCCAAAGCCACAAATTTATCCATAAGGTGAAGTTTAGATTGATGCAGATTTCTCTCTGATGCTGAAAGAAAGCAAATTTCATTCATCATCTCACCTAATAATAATATTGGAGAGCACATATATATATCTTATAGAGCTTATCCCAGTACAGTAAGGCTAAGTGCTTTATAATCTATAATTACTTGACAGGCCAAATGGAGAACTCATACATGCTCTTAACTTTCTGGGAAGCATGCAAGGTTGCTGCCTGTTAGGTGGTCAGTCCTCATCAATCCAACAATACCATTCACTGTCTATCAACATTGCCTTTATGTAATGCATGTATTTTTTTTTCCCCAATAAAACACTGCCAAATGTTCATACATGTATATGTTTTTTTGTACGTATTATCTCGCCCCTGTGCCTGCATTGGTTTCTGTGCTTTCAGTTACTTAATATTGAAACATTTCATTGACTCTTGTCATGTTCTCATTCATGTACATACTGCTTCTCTTAGTTTTTCTGTGCCTCCAGCTTGTCAACCTTTTGTAGATTCATGAACTCATTTACAGCGCTTGAGCTAAGAATTTGTACAATGTAGTTTATAATGTGTATTCATTCAGTCAGAAACTTAAAGCACATAGTTTTATTTTTAAAGCACATAGTTTTATTTATTTTTTTTATTTCCGTGGATTTGGAATGTTCCTACAGTATTACAATAGGATATAGAATTTTCATTATTTATTTTTTTTATTATCTACCCACATTTGTTTTCATTGTCAACCCATCTTGGTACTTATGTATAAAATTTGTGCAGTTATTCATATTTTTATCTACCATTTTATACCATAAAGTTTCAGAATTGTCGACAGACTCAGACTAATAGATAATGTGGTTCAAGTGGAAAGATTTTGTTGCTCGACCAGTTGAAGTGAGTAACATCGAAGGGGAAGAGTGTCTTGGTGAAAAATTTGGATTTTACTGACCAATTTGTTAACTTTGAATGTAACAGTTTATAGCACAGATGAGTTTTAGATTAACATTATTTTGCCCTCAAGGGTTGGATCGAGGAGGGGGTGCAGATCCTGACAATGGGGATCAGCACCACAAATCTCAACACGTCGCACTTTGAATATTATTAGTTTTATACATCATTAGACAATCAGGTTATACCTTTAATTTGAGACTAACATTGATACATCTATAAAGTTATGTCATTTGCAAATACTTCACTGTCTTGCTCAGCTTCATAGAAAATTGTTGCTAAAGGTCGCGAAGGTCACTTTTTTTTTACTCCCAGTCGACAGGTTTATTTTAAAAATGTGAAATTTGGCTTGGTTACAAAACAGTGA
Source organism: Peronia verruculata (assembly GCA_038406235.1). Taxonomy (NCBI): domain Eukaryota; kingdom Metazoa; phylum Mollusca; class Gastropoda; order Systellommatophora; family Onchidiidae; genus Peronia; species Peronia verruculata. The sequence continues at coordinate 6,604 of JBCAUA010338216.1, read as the reverse complement.
TTGACAAACTTGCTCTGAAAAGTTGTCCATCTGTTCCAACAAGATCTGCAGAGCAGTGGGGAATGTGGATATATAATGTATCTTGTGGTTCACTTCAATCAACAGTTTGATAATTCTACATACATCAGACTCCCCTTATCTTTGGCACTGAAAATTATGCATTAAGGGGAGGGGTGGGTCCTGAAATCGAGAGTTTGGTCGAAAATAGTGAATTTCCAATTATTTTGTTTTCTTCAAGTGAAACCATTTTATTTCAAGCTTTCACTGTTTATATGGTCAATACCAGCATACTTTATGTGTAAACTGAGTTTTTCCTACAAGGGGGGTGTCTAAAATATCACAAATTGTCAAAGGCAAAGGGAACACAAGCAAAGGACAACTAGTCAGTATGAAGCCAAGGATTCTGCCAAAAAACTGAGACAAAAGCGTGCAGAAGCATAGAGAAAAAGCCAGGTAAGAGAAGTAGGCTGAGGAGGGAGGTCCAGTCTATGGAATGTTTTGAGATGAAAGGAACACATTATGTCACATGGAACTACTTGAAAAACTTGTCAAAACTTTGGACGCCATTATCTCGAAACCTACTTTTTTAGCACACTTTTCCCTAATGTTTTTTTTATTTACCAACAGATTTTCTTGAAAATTGGCATGAATCATCCTGCATACATGTACGTGTAAAATAACAATAATTATCGGATTTGCGATATTTTGTTTACTTTTTGAGAAAATGTTATTGAAGTGACAAAAAAATGAGAAAAAGTCCTATCTTGCCACGTACAAATTTCAAAAATTCGTAAAAATAAAACTATGGCAAATTTCTAAAAAGCGATACTTAACTCTATTTAGGTAAGGAAATATTATATGTGCAAATTTTGAGACGATTTCAGTGAAAAACACCGAAGCCTTAGGCTTTTGAAAATCACCAATTTTGGGGGCCTAAAATCCAATATGGCGGCGTTTCCATGGCAACCAACCATCCAGATTATTTTTGTTACACTTTTTTCCCTCTAATTTGGACATGCTGAATTGAAATATGATGCTTAAAAAAGCCTAAATTGAATACTTCTGAAAATCACTCTCAGGACCCGCCCCTCCCCTTAAAGATATCTTCAAAGACTATTCGTCATGTAAGATGTACAAAACTTGCCAGACAGTCATACTTGACCAAAATTCAAAATGATGCAGAAAATAGACTTTTCATCTTTGAACACAATTTTATCAATTCTGGTATTTGTGACCTGCCTTGAGGTCATGGAGGTGGCTCACAAGTGAAGTTTTGGAGTCAAGATACATGTAAATAAATCAATCTATTGTTGTTCTTTGACACTTTGACCTCCTCTGACTATTGTAAAATAATGGTTGGCTCCAGAAACATTTTTTGTGCTCCAAAATGGTACTACTTCATGGTGGCTCTAATCTGCAGCTAGCACGTTACCAAAACTTTTGTTGCAAATTTCTCAAAATGTATTTTTTTTGTTTGTTCATTGTTTTCCCCTGGTCTTTTCTATTTCTAGACAAACTGACGTCAAATTTCCAATATATATCATCTATAGCAGGTGTTTTAATAATATGCACCTGTCAATATTTGTATTTCGAAAATTCATGACGGTTATTTTATGACTTACAAACAGAAAGGAAATGCAAGTTGTCTTTTATACAGAGCTGTTTCAGTGATGTACAAAATTTGAAAAGATGCTTCTAATAGTCCTTTAGAAACTTCAGGCTTTGAAAATACTACTTTTCAAAACACAAAAACATGGCTTAATCCAATATGGCTTAAAAAGTTCCCAGCTCTGAAATCAAGCATTCAAAAAATGACTTCCAGAATGTGCTCTCCCCCTTTAAAATAAAGTGCACATCTTCTCTCACTCATGCCATTTCTGGTGTCAGTAATGCTTCTCTTAAGCCTTTCATTCCTAAGAAAGTAGGATTATCTCAGCTTTTTAGAAGTTGCTAATTTTAGCTGAGAAATTTTAGTGGGTAGAAATTTGGGATTCAGAAATTTGGCCCGGACAGCGGCACTCAGCCTACTCTTCCGTCGATTTTGAACTGCCAAGGGTTCTTTAATGTGTGTAACATACACATGGGGCCTCAGAAATATATTCACCCTTATCTGAGAAGTCTAGATGTCAGGCTTCCCTATCCACAGGAAGCCAGGGGACCGTTGAGTCCCTGAAAAAAAAAATGCAGGTTTTCAATCTTTGTGTCCTGTCATCCCTCGATGCAGAACCCGTGAGTTGATCCCGCCCTGTTTTCTCCATGAGCACGCCTTACCCATTGAGCCACTGAGTCCCCCACGATGTCAGCAATTCTACCTAACAAGGAAATTTAATTTCAGTGGCTCACATGGTTCTGTGACAAATGTATTTGGTATCCATTCAGTTGTGAAGAAACCAATCTCAGTCATTACTGTAAGAGATGAGATTGGTGTCCTCTTGACTTAAGTAAGCACATTATGATTTATGGTGTCAAGGAATTACTTATTTCATGATGCACTGGAATCTTGGAAATGAGGATTTTTCAGAAATGCCATGGGATGTATACACTGGGTTATCAAAGTCACTGAAACTGGGTTTTTTATCATTGTATCAGGAATAAAATGGTCTTGGTACCTTGTTTTCATTGTCAGTGTATCTGTATGTATTACTAATGTATGGCTTCCTTTCATCATTAATATCATCTTTATTTCTCATAGCAGGAACTATAATGAAAGTGTAGTAATAGTTTCGTTACAAAAGCATCAAAACTACAAGTAAGTCAGTGGCATTTGTAATAATTTGTAGTTGTTTGTATGCTGTTAACAAACTGGTACTCTTAAGTAGTATAAAGTGTTATGTAGAATATTTTGCTTATGAGAGAGATTTATGAATTGATGTGAGCATTCCTGTCTAAGATCTTCAATACATTATCTTAGGAAGATTGAAAACAGGAAATTATAACCTTGCTCTGCAGCAGTTAATTGCTACTTTAATGAAATGTGATGATAACATCTTATTGCTATTATTACATGATTTATGTCATATTTTTTTGTATGATTTGTTTTGCGGTTATACATGTATTGTATTTTTCTTGTCAACCATGCGTTGTACATTGTGAATGTGATGTAAATGTCCGCTTTTGAATAAAGAGAATTTAATCAAGTAATCAATCTTCAGTCTTTGAATGGCAATAGTCTTTCTGGCCAATAAACTGAGGAAATAAAGTAGGTGCTTTTTTTGTTGCAGAAAAAACAGGAATTTTTATTTTTTTTTAAACAAAGACCTGTCTAGATAATGTCCACCAGGAGCTTGAAAGATGTATATGGAACCTAACGTAATGCAATAGGCGAAAGGATCTGTGATTTGCATGAATGTATGTTGTTGGTTTCTTTTTTTTAAATGTCTTCTCTCAAAGTGTTTTGAATTTCAGAAACGTGTCTATACTATAAATCTGCAACAAAACCCATAAAAGATTATGGACTGGAAAACTGCTGACTGTATTCATATGAAAGTTGGCACAAAGCATTGTTGCACAAAGATCTGTGTTTCTATTTATATAAAACTGAAATTAGCTAACCATGTTTAACATTGTCCTAAAAAGGTGATACTTTTAATAATTGAATAGTAAATTTGCGAGAGTGTTTAATCCAAACTGTACACTCGATAGAATGATGTGTTCAAAACACTTGACACGTTTTCTCTGAGTAACATTCACTTTAACCATGTAAAAAATACTAACATTGACGTGCTCACGCTTGCCGAAGTCTTTAACTTAACTTTTGAGTTGCATGCCAGTATGGGTTTGACCTACATGTAAATAATCTCCCGCGTGGGACTGGCTTCTCTTCTAATAAACAAGAAGTCTGCCTCTGATGTCTATTGATACAATTAACAATTTTTGATGTTTGCTAAGGATAAAGACTTTGGAATCTGAACTCAGCAGATAGGAAACCCTAATCTGAGTGCTAGGACTGAAAGCAGGCTGTGTGGCAGGATCTTTCCCAGTTTAAGGAGTCACTTTGCTCTATTGGCTGCGATAGAGAGACTTAGAAGACCAAATGTAGAAGTTAGACCAAATGTAGTAGTTGCAGAGGATGACACCGGCTTTTCGAGATTGAAGGACACCAACAAGTCAGACTTTTGTCCTTACTCTAAGGATTTCTCCTCCATGGTCTGAAAAGATAGACACGTCAATGTAATACGCTATGTACAAGAGCAACTTCAGCAGTTAGCGTTTTATAATCACATTACACCCATGTCCAGCTTTAAATGAAAAACAAATGTTGGGGAGTTTGCGATAAAAAGAAACACCTGATAGTTCACTGGTAATGATGGTTTGTTTACTTCTCGCTGAATAGTTACAGAAGTAGGTTGACAATATATGCGATTCAAGTTTCAAGGGATAACCAAATTTATTTTAAGAAGGGCATCTAAAGTAACAGCCCTTGATTAGATTTTGTCATTTCTGCAAATTTCACATTGCCACTATCGGAATGTCACGCACGAGAATGGGAAGTCCTGTAATCTAATCCGATTAGAATCCAGTAATTCAAATAATCGAGTGGTGTCTCAGTACTGTAGTGATGCAGATATGTCAATTTTTTTTTTCTTGACTTGGGGCATAATAGAATTTACCTATATTTTAGAAAATTCCATCGACATAAGGGTCTCATTTCTTGGCTTGACCCAATAACGGCGGGTAGGAGATTTATGATGAAAACGTCTCTGTGATTAGAAGGAATGACAGACTCATAGCCAACTGAACCTAGACACTCTTCAACTTACAACAGTAGTGAGAAGTGTTAATAATTACGCAGGACAGACTGACATACTTCCGGCTATGACTTTCGGCTGAGACTTGGAGATAGACAAGATCCTGTGAGCAATACCGCTTAGCCTTCAATGTAATTGTGTTGATGTATTTGATTGCCCCAAGTTAACAGTATTTGATGAAATGATTGTATTCCATCGTGACCGTGGACCCCAAGATCCAATCTTGTTCAGAGCTTCAAGGTTATTTACGAGCGAGAGATAAATGGTTTTAAGAAGTCGGACCTTGTTGATTTGTGTCGAAGTGCTTAGAGTCTGGACATCGAGTTGGACCCAGATCGTATTTTGGAGTGTTAAACTGATACCTTTAAGTGCGAAACTGACAGCACCAGCGTCGTGAAATATGGATTTTGCCCCAAAAATGCGATTTTGCGATTTTGTTTTCTCTTGAAAGTACTGCGTTTTCTGCGTGTAAAAATGGTACCAAAAAGTCAATGTCCATTTTGACGTGTTTAACCAATGGTCATTCAGCGGTAGACAGCGTATTGTCAATCAGAATTTGGCTACACCTGGCTGCTAAATGAGGCCGTAGATCATCGCGATTTGATTTTATTGTCGGCAAAGGATGCAGAAATCACTTGATTATCACCTCTTCTAGCAATATTTCTTTCCAGTGCCAGGGATGGACATTGGAAGACCATTATGAGGCGAGAAGAACTGCTGACCATGCAAATTATCACTGTAGGAGTTCTAAAATGAATTTTCGCATCCTATAAATGGCTCATTTTGCTTTCTTTCTGCTACTAATAGCCCAGTTGTCGACTATATGTCACAGTAAAGGTCAAAGCGCTCTTGGTTTGCACTCAAAAATGATGCGGGGGACACAGAGAGGCCCTCAAGAACTCGAAAGTGGCTCTATAATGATTTGGGGGGGGGGGGGCACGGAGCAAAATTCGCTAAAAGATAGGCCCCGAAAGCCAAAAACAAAACAAAAACAACATAGACAACAACAACAAAAACGACAAAAAAAAAAAAAAAGCAACAAAAGATTACAGAAGTCATGGAAAGAGGACTAGTATGTAACCCAACAGATAACTCTTCATGTCAAGTTTTTGTTGAAAAAAATTTTTAAACGCGTTTTTCTCAAAACCCGTTTTTTTTTTTTTTTTGGACAGTCTTTTGCTATCTAATTTTTTTTTTTTATTTCGAAACCGATTCAAACCAAATTTGGAACGCATCATTGTCACCACAAAGCCCCAAAACGTACCTATGCGCGTTAAATTCGGTCGATAAGTTTTAGAGAAAAATCGGTTTTTAGTTTGAAAAATGGCGAAATTTGAATTTTCGCTATATGGCATTTTAGAAAATCTATAGATTTTTTATTTTTAATTTTTATTTCATGAGAAGGAATGAAAATACGTAACTTTTTAGATATTATATGAAACAATGTATTCATCAAGTTTTATCACGTTTCGCTGAAATTTGGCGGACTAGATAGATTTTAGAACAGTCGATTTGGGGACGCCAAAATCCAAGATGGCGGCGTTGCCACGGCAAACGATTGAAAAAGTTGATTTTTTTTTTTTCACTGTTTTCTCTAATTTAAACATGCTGAATTCGATTTTAAGGCTTAAAATATTCTCTATGGAATGCATTCCGAGAATCAGGGGCTGCTGTCACCAAATATATATATTCTGAAAAACAAAGCGAAAGCAACCGCTTCAACTGAAATAATGCTTTAAATGTATCAAGTAAAAATTGAGGGGACGCAGTGGCTCAATCGGTATGGCGTCTGCTCATGGAGAAAACAGGTCGGGATCGAAACGCGGGTTCTGCATCGGGGGATGACAGAACACGAA
>JBCAUA010338107.1:0-18925 GCA_038406235.1 Peronia verruculata | reverse complement strand
GAAGGCTGTGCTTATCTGCATAGATAGGTCTTTAACTAACGGTAACGATCAACTAATTATAGTTGTGAAGACAATCTGTGGTCATATGGGTTGCATAACTTTTCAATTCGCCTAAGAACCCGTCCGCCTAAGAACCCGCTTTTTCTGTCTCCCAACGACTGGGTTCTTAGACGGAGACCACTGTACAACATATGTAATCAATTCATTGTCAGATGAGAACAATCTTCCTGTGAAATTCGCATTGTTAATGTTATTGGTTACATGTGTTAAGTTTGGAAATGAGAAGTTTGGTGGCTATCTTGGTTCTTGTATTTTTGTTTGTGTGTGTATCTCTGGGAGGCAGTCTTTACTGAAATTGTGTTGTTTTTTTTTTCTTTTTTAAAGAATTTCTTGCAGTTACAGTTTTAGATAGATGCAGAGTATGGCAAGGACACAACAGTTTTATTGCTCATATCTGAAGATGCTTTTGCTAATACATGGACCAGCAATGATGAACACATTCTCTCTTTTACAACAGTTCAGGGAAATCTTGATAGCTGTCTTAAGTCCTTTCAGTGTTTTTTTTTTTTTTCCACTTGGTTGCAGAATTGGTTTCATCACAGGTGGCACATGTCCATATCTGCTCTCCCTGTCCACTTCAGTGTCCATTGAGAAATACTTTCAGTCATCAGTTAATTTGTTCATGAGTCTTGCCATGTCTGGAAAGTTGCTCTTTTCAGATTATGCCCGCCCACTTTTTCCCAGGCCCTTCACCTGTTGCATCTTCATCTTATATTGCCAGAGGAATGAAACTATCCTTCCTTACAGGTTTTGACATCTTACCTTGCCTGAGCTAATTAATAAGATAACTTTATATTTCATGTTTTAATTCATTCCCATTTTCCTCAGGTTGTTGGACTTCTTCTACCCAATCCAAGCATGAAGCAGATAGTGTTTTGGCAATGGTTGAATCAGAGTCATAATGCTTGTGTAAATTATGCCAACAGAAATGCTACAAAGGTAGGCTCTGAAAGACTTTTTGTTCAGAAAATTATGTTTTTTCTGGAGAGCTGTTTCATTTTTCTTTGTTTAGTTTTGTTTTTATTTTTATTTTAAATAGTGTAAACCTTTGATTCAGGCTTGGACCTCCATTTGCAGTACTGTGGTAAAGTTCTTCTTGAGACTGAACAAAATGACATAATGTATTTAGATAGGAGAAAGATATATTGGTGATGTCACAGGCTGTTTATCAACTGCAGTCTTTAAACCATGAGAAAATCTGATTTGAAAAGATGGAATTGTCTCTTCTGCTTTGAAGAAATAGAAACTGATGAGTAATTAACCAGGCAAACTTTTTATTAAATGAGTGTTTTTGTATGTGTATTCTTTTCTGTAGCCTACACCTGCTAAAAGATTTGTTTTGGGGTATGTTGGTGCTGTGACAACTGCTGTTTCTATAGCGGTAAGTACAGTCGTTATCTGTGCTCTAGATCACTTATTTTATTTTCATATTGACCAGGCTGCATTGCAAGTCAGTAAGTTGCATCCCATCTTGCTCATGAGATGGTAACAGACTTTATTTTTAAAACTCCATGTCACTCAGCAGTGTTTTTCTGGAAAGCTCATGTCGTGCTGTCCAAGAAATACAATTTTCTTAAATTGTGCATTTGCATTTCTAATCTCTGTACATGAAAATGACTTCCAGGTATGAGGATGGAGTCCTTCTCATTTTTGTTTGCTTCAAAAGACTTATTATGGATAAGTTTGGAAAAAAAAGTAGATGGAAATTTTCAAAGAAACTAGATAGTTCTACTTCATAAAGCTCCACTAATTTTATGGTGTACTTTCTGTTACAAGTTCCCAGAAATTTCAGCAGCTGTATCAAATAGCCCACTTTGCGGGTATTTTTAGGCACTAGAACCCTGTGTAGTCTGTGTTTGTATTTCTGTACTGCATTTGTGATTCAATATTTTTTGTCAATATCACATACAAGATGCTTGCAAACATGCAGAATCACCAGTAGGTATATAATGGTTTGATTGAATGTGAACAGTATTTGCCTACTAATAAAAATGAATCCTGTAAATGTAGACAATGGGATGTTCTGTGAATTTTTTTCCTTATGGTTTTACAATTGTTTTTGTTTCAATGATGAATCATGTAAAGATTAATTTGTAGTAGTCTGTGATTAGCTTATTATTATTATTATTATTATTATTATTATTATTTTGGTAAATCTTGCAGGTGGGGCTAAGTGTATTGATCAAGAGAGCTAATCGTTTTGGTCATACGACCAAGATGTTAATACAGCGGTTTGTTCCCTTCCCAGCAGTAGGTAAGCAGACTCGTTTTCATAAGATGACCACCCTTTATAGGGGCAATTTTTTTTAACATGAATGCATTTGTCAGTGAAGTAATGAGTTGTTTACTTGTTCATTACTCTGTCTCAATTCCATCATTCTCAGAAGATTTGTTTTAAATTATACTTGCAGCCGTACAAATGGGATTTGTTTTGTTATATTCACTGTGCAAAGGGGAGACAATAATTTTGTGATGTGAAAACATTGAGTTAAATCCCATCCTCAACACTGATGCAGTTGGAGATTCAGGTACATGTATTTGATTCATTAGGACAAGTACTTGGTAGCATAATTTTATCCATATTCTTCAGAATTGCAGTTTTCATGTGATAAGCTTGAGAGGACCTCAAGGAATCCAAGTGGAAGTTAGAAAAAGACAATTTTAGACCAACTCATTCAGGTGAATGAATGGATAGCAACAAAATTTAACCATGGAATCAGGACATAAGCACATGACGTATCAGTTGCTGTTATTTTTTTCAGCTGTATTTTTGAGCATAGAATGTTGGCATTTATGATTAATAATTTACAACAAAGATAATGCTTGATACTTATTCTGAAGATTTAGTTAACCACACTGTTGGTTTGATAAGGAGACATGAAATTAATTGTCTTTAATATTGATGATTCATGCATAAAATTATGTGAAGTTTGTAACAATTTCTTATGGATTATTTCAGCCACTGCAAGTACATGTAATGTACTACTGATGAGAAATAGTGAACTGTATGAAGGCATTGAGGTTGTCGACAAGAAAAACAGTGTCATGGGAACTTCTAAAATTGCAGCCAGAAAGGTGAGTTAAGAAACAAGACTTACAGTTGCTTGTAGACTGAAGAGGATAGTCCTTACTATCATTTCGTAAAAGTACAGCATGAGATGATCATTAAGCATTTTTATGAAGTAATTTAGGATATGCCCAAAACATTTCAGACACACAACTGTATGTAAATTTTACTGAGATAGTCAACTATGTACAATTGTGTGATGGCAGAGCAGCATAGTTGAAAACAGATGGGGCACAAAAGTAAGATGACATCATCTGCAGAGGAAGGCAGATGTCACTTGGGCTTGTGATTGCCAATCTCATAAGATACTAATAATAATGGTTGTTATTAAATTCATGCTGTTTATTTGCTGTCTCATAGATGTTCAAGAGTTTCTTATTTTTCAGATTGTAGAGAGCTATGATTAAGATTCTGTTTTTTATGTTGCCATCACCAGAATATTTTGAAAATTGACTATTAAGGCAAAATGTAGTATAGAAGTTTGACTCACCTCTTCTTTCATTTGGATAATGTTCCTGCACATGGTAGCCACATTTTATGTGAGTAAAGTGGGCACAGGCAAATGTGTAGAGAGTCAGAGCTTAATAAACTTTTGGATTATTTGTTCACAGTGCTAGTATTATCTCAGGTCTTTTCATTTAACAACATGAGATTCTGCCAGAAATTGATGGTACAGGAGGTAATACTAATATTGTGTTGGAGAAACACTGGGTTAGAATTGCATGTATATGACAGTTAATTGATGATTTCCCACGAATGTTCTTTCTCATCAGTACATTTGCTTTGTGTTCTGGATAATAATATTATGGAAGTTCTAGCAACTGAAGGTGTTATCTACATCAGGTTGTTTGAGTCCTTCTCCTGAGAATTTCTCATATCTAGGCGTGTTGACTTGGGCTTGCGATGCATCATATTTTTCAGTCAATAAAAGAAGAATGCCCATATATTTCATATTCTAAGGTAGCAATTCTTTACACACAGTTAATAATCATTGTATCTTCTACCATCATATGAAGTATGAAAATTTAAAGGCAGGAACAGGATACAGTTCTTGACTCATAGTTTTAAAACAATGGATTCTGCAGCTTTTGAGAAATTTCTTTTAAGTTTAGGTATTTATTCACATGATAAGATACCAATGGCACAATCACACCTGATCTGATGACAATGATGATTTTGTCTGTATTATCACTCAGGCCTTAGCTGAGACAGCTTTGACCAGAATGTTTCTACCTGCTCCTATTTTGCTCATTCCACCAGCTGTCATGTCATTTCTAGAGAAGTGAGTCCAGCTAATTGGTGGGAGTACTTTGACTTTCCTGTAGCTTTTCTTTGTATAGTTGTGCATACTGGCAGCTGCAAGGCTTTATATTGCTGGACTGCGTTTGCTGTGTTTTATATTGTTCAAAAGATAGCTATTTGCCTTTTCTTTTTTCTGCGTGAGTATGTATACAACATGGGACATATGTAGACTGAACATATGTTCCTGCATATATGTTCATATGTTTTTCATGTTTTTTTTTCCCCTTATAAGTTCCTCATTATTTGTGGGTCTCTGTAGTTGCTTTCTATCTAGACTTCTATCTAGACACATACATGTATTTATTTAGATGCATCAACATAATGTTGCCATATGGAGTTGACATCTCTGGTAATACATTGAATGTTGCCTGTCTTGTATATTTTTATTTTAATGTGTTATGAACTGATAAGCACAAATTCACAATTCCACAGCTTGCCTTTCAGTAATGATAGAGCCATAAAAATTTGCTCATTCAACATACTTTCAAATGCACAAGCAGGCAGCCGTACTTTAAGGTTCTGTCAATAGGATGATTACTTCTGCATTTTTCCTGACAATATACATCAATTATGAGAAAAGCTGTCAGATTTAACATAAGGGGAGGGGCAGCACCTGAAGGTCATTTTCAAAACACATGGGAAATATTGAGTTTGCTCATCTTGCCTGTGTCAGACATGGCCAACTTAGAAGAAAAAGAAATTCAAACAAAATTTCAAAGCATTGGTTGCCATGGAAACGTTGCCATCTTGGATTATCAATAAAGATGAAAAGTGAAATTTTAAAATCCTTATGATTTGTCAAAATTCGATGGATCATTTTGAAAATATTTACACGAGCTGTTTAAAACAAGATCTACAAAAGTATACATTAGTTTGGCATTTGAGAAAACCTTTTTTTTTTTTTTTTTCGGAAGTTGCAGTGTTGCCTGAATCGGAAATTGATAATTTGCAGATTTTTTCGCACGTCAACACGTGTATTTTCAAATCTATGGAATGCATCATAATTTCCATGCATACTTTTGTTTGTTATTGTTACAACAAGCTGCATGCAATATTTCAAGAAAAATATTAGAAAATAAATCTGTTGTTAGAGTTTTAGTGAAAAAAAAGGGAGTGTATTGAGAAAATGGCATTCTAAGTTTTCGTAAGTGAAAGATCAAGCAAAACAAAACTTTCATGCTCCATTGACCTTAGAATGATCCTTCGAGATTTCATAGGCATGGTTCAGCCTTTCAGAATTTTTCTCAGAGTCCAAACAGATGAAAAATGTGCTTCAAATACAAATCTCAAGCTACTATGAAGTGTGTAGTAAACCCCCCTTGCCGAAATAAGCAGACCCCTGATCTCCTCTCAGTCAGTGAGAATTTCAGCTGGTGATGAGTGCGCTGCAGTACTTTTATCCAGCCAATGAACAACATGCTCGAAAGGGTAAAGTCGAACTAATCACGCATGGGCACATGATCCGCATGAAATAGGGTCAGACTATTGTGTATACACATGGTATTTTCCAGGCTGTGGTCTCAATGTAGAGTGACCTGAGACTGGGAATCTAGGCCAGACATGTAGGGAAATGGAACAGAAAGGTTACAGTGGTAAATTTACCCACAGAGATGCTTGTGATGGGCGCTGCAGTCCGATTTTTGTAGTGCATTATTGTGAAATTTGATGCATGTTTATGGATTGTTTTTGACCCCCTGCTGTCCTCTGATGGTCAGTTTTGACCATAGATACTGTTTTCGTTGTAAACACCGCTAGATTTGTGAAGAAAAATGGACAAAATATTTTAATAACAGAACGAACAGGATTCAACTTTTTTATCGATTTTCCGACTTTTCAGGCGCCGCCCCTCCCCTTAAAATATTTGTACCAAATTGTTGTTTCTGACTCATGAATTGCAAAAATTTAGAAAGGAATTGTGTGGTTGAAAGTTCATATTTCAGTGCTCCGGCACTTGATATTCTGATGTAGATTTGTGCACATGTCAGGAAAAGCAACTCACATGGCCACAAATGCCAAGGTCAGGCAAAAATATGGTGTTCATGAACAGCTTTCTGGGAGTAAGATAAGATGAGATTTATCTGTCCTCAAAAGCTAGTTCCTTTCACAGCCAATATGTCACAGTATTAGGTAACATACATTCACATATACTCCCACCAGAGTAGAAGTCACAGATATCATCAGAAGAAGGCAGAATGTATTGTTTGGTTCTCTCACTTGAGCCCTCAAAGGCCAACATCTGAGTTGCTTTCTTAGAAAAATGCACATCTATATTAACAATCATAAATTTTCATAGTTCTTTGGCATTACCTGTTCATCACATAACTGTAACCCTTTCACAATGGCACCAGGACTAAAGTGAGCAAGTCATAGACTCTGCAGGTGTGGGTATGGACTTATCACACTAACCCTATACTTTCACTGTGTTTGTGTCACTGTCAGGCCTTAGCAGAGACTGCCATGACACGGATGTTTCTTCCGGCACCTATCTTCATTATACCTCCTATCATTATGTCCATCCTAGAGAAGTGAGTGTGCTATCCAATATAGCTATTCAAACTTTGAACTCAGTCACTCTGCTAAATTATGCAATGACCACAGACTGCACTAGTGAATGTCTGCATGCAAATTTGTGCATGATAATTATTAACCACTTCACTGTTAACAACAGTGCACTGTTGAAAAAATCCAAAGAGCAGTCTCCCGTATGCAGGAAAATGAACGTAAAACAGTGGTCTCCACCTAAGAACCGGGTCGTTGGGAGACATAAAAAGCAGGCTCTTAGGCAGACGGGTTCTTAGGCAAATTGAAAAGTTATGCAACCCATCAGACTACAGATTGTCTTCACTACTATGATATGTTGATTGTTACCGTTATTAAAGACAGATTTATGTATGCAAATAACCACAGCCTTCTTCCCTGTGTTGTGTGTGCTATAATTAGATGTAGCAATTCCTGATCTTTTTCCCATATAGTTACATCAATACTGCCCAGCACTTAAACACCATTTGAGTTTTCACATGATGGTATCCATGTTGGAAATATGATATTATTGCTATGCTACCCCGCGGATTATCGCACGAGTAACTCAAGTGTTTACAAACCGACTGAAGAAGCAAAACAGCTGATCAGTCAAGAGGCTAAACTTACACTTCCTTATCCACAAAGCCAATCACAAGTGCTTTCCCACGTGTTGTCAAACAAAGAAATAGTTACGGGGTAGTCAACAATGTGGCCTTATTACACAGTCATACATCAGCCATCACTTCTACTCCTTTGTCTACCTCCTCCCTCCACCCCCGTCCCCATTTTACTGCACATCTACCACTGGGCATTTTTCTCAAGTGGACAGTATGATGTGGAATTACTCTATAAGTACATGGATATCTTAGTCCGACACTAGGCTCTTAGACAAATTTTTTTTTTATTTGGGAGCACCCAGAGCGGGTTCTTAGAGGGGTAAATTATAGAGGAAAAATTCCGTTTTGCAGCAGAGGCGGGTTCTTAGGCTGACCGGGCTCTTAGGCGGAGGGTTCTTAGGCAGAGACCACTGTACCATGTTAATTACTGAAAGAGAAAAGGATGTTGTGAACTTTTACAAGCGAAAAATTCTCCTTCTTCTACACAGACATGTCAGCAAAGAGCAAAACTAGGAACAGATGCTTCAGTAAAGCTGTGAATAGTAAATTCTTTATATGTGGCAAATTTAGAATGTTAACTTCAGTGATTAAACATTTTTACCTGATTTATTTCACCTATTACTTTGGTTACTGTGAGTGTCAGGGATCTATACGTGCAAATGATGAAAGATTAACCTGCAAAATGTGATTGGTATCATTTTTCAAAATTTCAAAGATGATGCGCCTGAGATGATATTCTGCTTTGAGTCATACAAGCTGATTAAATCAGCACCTTGTAAAATCCAAAATGTCACTGGTGACAAACCATTGAGCCTGGTTTTGTGTTTTGCAAAACATATTTATTTGGAAGGAAAGAAAACGTTTTTTTCAAAGTGAGAAAAGTGAATGATCTTATTTTGTTTGCGAAATCTGAGAAATATACCTTTTGTTGTATATGTTGTCAGTTTTATTGCCTCTTTTAGGTCATCCATTTTGTATTTTCTGCCATGTGATGGCACGTTTATTTAGCATGTTATATTTCTCTCTTTCTTTGCTCTTTTCCAGGCAACAATTCCTGGCATACTCTGTGGGCCTCTGACAGCAGAGTTGGTGACACAGTCCCATGGTCGCTGGCTCCCAGTATTTGTGATTGCATCAGGCGTGAACTTTGTTGGTGCCGTTATTTATCTGAGCCAAAGTGCAGCCAGTCAAATTTTGTGATATTTGTTATAACATTTGTGTGTATGTGTGTGTGTGTATGAGGGAGTATATTGTGAACAATTGTTATGCGTCTCAGCGATGTGCTGATCAAATGGTGAGGGTTTTACCCTCCCTCTCTGTGTTGCGGGTGATACAAATATATCGAACAAACTGTCATGTAAGGGTCTGGAAGTGAATTGTGTTGAATGTTTGTCCTGAACGTGTACAGTATTTTTATCTTTAATACTTTGTTCCCAATTGTTGCAATTATGCTATGGTCTGAAAATCCCCATCATACCAATTGTCGCATTAAGGATTAAGGCAACATATAACTCTCTTTGGTGGAAAATACCTTTAGTTTGTGACTTCCTGTGCTCTGTACTTCCATCTGCCGACATTGCCTAGTTCAGCTGTCGCATTAATGCCACGATTGGTACGAAGGGGATTTTCAGACTGTTTGCATAATTGCGACAGTTGGGAGCAAAGTGTTAAAAGTGAAAGTGAAAGTCAGCAGCCAGCAGGCCAGGTTGAGGATCACTTATCAATTATGTCATTTCACTGCTGAAATATGTATGAAAGAATGGAATAACTAATAGATATAAGATAACTGGGATATGTAAATGGGGATCGTTCTTCACCAGCCCAGTCACATCCCTATGCCAAACACAGGCATTTCGGAACATGCACTGAAGAGAAGGAGAAGATCATGTTTCTTTTTTTTCACTTGATATTATGGTTACAGCAGAAAGTGAGAAAAATTCCATATATTAGGATTTCCAGAAAGCATTTCTCTGACATCACAAATATTTCATAACATTTCGGTGCCTGTTTCAATGTAAAAATGTTTTTGCCTTCTGCAAAGTTTGTTCAATAACCTTGTGTCCTGTAAAGATAAGTAATCAGTCCGATTTAAAAACACCCCCATTTTGGATGGCTTGCATGATAACTGAGTGTTTATTATGTTCTGTTTTGATGATGTTGAGCACAAGTTGGCCATGTCTAAAACTGAAATTTCTAGAGGTGGTTCTGCATTGTCGTGCACAATAGTTTTGAGGAGCAGTCACTAAAAATGTTCAAAAGTTGTACATGATCAAAATCACTGTTTCCACTGATCCTTTGCTTTTGCTCCAAAGAAAGTGAATTCATAGGCACAGTAGTGCCTATCTACTGCAAGCAAATCCATAGGGAAAATAAAAGGAATTAGTGCCGTAGTGGCTATACATAGCTGGCAGATCCATAGCACTATACATCATCATTTTTCAAAACATTCTGCCAGAGCTAGGATTAAGGTTTGGATATAAAGTTAGGATTAGAGTTAAGGTTGAGTAATTCATGGGCAGTGTGGTGCCAATCCAACCCTGAGTGATTAATGAGCTCTATATAGTGCCTGTCTACCCGCAAAATGACCATAAGTAGGTTGGAGTTGGTCAACATGAATCTGAGACCATCACTTTTAAGTTTGTATAGGAGATATATTCTGTACATGTAGGAGTACCATTTGTCACTAGACCAGGTGAAATGACTTAGATGTTAAAGGCAACTTCTTTGAAAAAAAATAGGCTTTATTGACCAAGAGTTCATAGGAGTCAAAGTTTGTGACTTTTTTGGTGCAGAAGACTTACAGCTACATATTTTTTCCTTCGTAAAAGTGAAGTAAACTCTTTCCTCTTTCCACCTATCCCAGTAATTCTATACATGAAAAATGTGATATTCAACACATTTCATCCAGTTGCATGACATTTGATCAGTGTGTCAGGGTATGGATGCAAAAGTGCTAGTAAAGTAGTGTGAAAAGTATGTCGGTCATTTTATGAAAGAAAAAGAAAAGAATCACTATAATTAAACAAATATTTTTATATTGATGCTATACAAGTTTGCCATGAGTCATACTACAACAAAATAAAGTGGTATTTATTGTTTGCAAGGGCACATTGTTTATTGTTCACATTGCACGGTATTGCCATTAAGAGAGGATAAGTGTGTGGGGTAATACTTAGTCTGGATGTTCATGGTCAAACATTTGATCAGAGGCCACATAATTTGTAAGCCATCATGATACATTCCTCTTACAACTAATGAAACATAATAGAAACAGAAATCTAGATAGCTGTCTTGTAGTATAGTAGTAAAGTAATAGTCAGGATATAGCAGTTTGGCAGCAGAGCTCTTTGTGTAAGAAAGATCCAAAATGCCAAAGTATCCTGAATCAAGATGTTGATAGCCCTGTGGTCTACCTATCATGATTGATATTTTACCTTACTTTTCCTATGTCCTGAAAGTTAGGTATAATGAAATTAGAACAACATAGATTATAATTATCTGTTCTCTATGATAATTTGCTCCTTTAATTTATTTCTCTTCACTCCTTGTGGAACATTAGGCCTCAACAGTAGTCCTTCTCCTACTTTCTGCTGTCCCTGGTAGTCATCCTTATGATGTCCTGTGTCAAACTGGTAACCTTGAGCTCAGTTTGCAGAGTCCATCTCCAAGTCTGTTTTGGTCACCTTCATTTCCTTTTCCCTTTGCAATTCCAGCCAAGATCCTGTCAAGTTACATTTGCTTGTTCTTTCCACAGTGTGTGCCTGATACAATGTTTTTTACTTCTCTTTGTCAATTCATGTTTTTGTACTTCCATATTTCTAACCAATCCCAATATTTTCAACCATTTGGTATGAATTATGAAGACCATCTTGACATTTGGTGTAATAGCCTGTTTGCCACGTGTTGCTTCTTGAGAACACTTTTTGTGTTAACATTTTTCAGAGCCAGCCTGGTCAAAACATGGAAAACAGTGTAGTAGTTAGAGAGCTAAAAGTTGAAATCTGCCCTGTCAGTTCTGTAAAACTTGCAAAAATGCTACTTCTTTTTTTTTTATCTTTGTCATGACACTATAAAGTTGAAATGACAATTCAAGAGGGAAAGGAGCTGTCCAGTGGTCTTAGAGAACAATATTTTGTAGACAAATGGGACTATGCAGGATGTAATGTGGAATTGCATGATTGGATGTTTCTGACTGTTTTCTAGTCGAGTGTCTTACTACCTCATTTGCTGTTTTGTTTTCTTTTATTAAGAGTTATATTTTGTTCCTGAGCACGACAGATCAATAATAACTTGTCCCAATTATTTGCAGCTATTTCCTCTGTCAGGACTAATTGACTGTAGTTGAATGAATTCCTTGAAATCAAAAACAGCCTAGATGAACATGAGATGGTCATGAAAATTGATATATCAAGAATCATTTAACATTAATTCTTGTTTCCAGATTCATATTGAGACTTTGGAACTCATATGGGATTTTGGAGCTATAGCAATTTTCAAACTGAAGATCCCCAGCTTGTGTTTGGAATTATCTGTCATCACCTACTTAAAAAACCTTCAAATGTCAGAGATTATTGAATGTGTCCAGAAGTTAAATAGCAGATTAACAGTTGAGCAGGCACCAGTTTTAAAATTTCTCACTTTGTTGGAAAGTAAATTGGACAATAATATCTATGCACTACTTTGAATTAAACAAACAGCTAAAGCAATATAGAATCACATTGCAAAGATATTGGTTTATGTCATTCTGTTGTAGTTTTTTTTTTTTTTTTGTAGTCTTTAACTGCCAATATTTCAACTTCTGCTTGAGGTTGAACATAACTTTTTTCACCCACAGAAAGGGAAATGAATAGTCTTTACAGTGATGCCAATAACTTGATACGCTCAAGACTTGACGAGAGCCTGGTTTCATCATACCGCATCTCATATTGTCATAGTTAAGACGTAATAGCCAAATCATTCTTTAGCACCGTGTGTCCCAGAGTTTGTGCACTCAAGATCCCATGCAACCATCAGCAGCTTGATTCACATTATGTATTCTGTGGTGAATGGGGAAAGGAACATCTTCGATAAGCATTAGTAAAAAATCCTGTACATGTAATTATATATTAGAAACTAATGTCAAATCATGACAGTGAACCATTCAGACACACCGTTTTTTAACTAGAACAAAAACAAAACATGTAGAACATAAAAAATGTAATTGATGGACTGAAATTGGTTTCATCCCAAGCCACTTCTAGCAAAGCTGTGTGACTCCCCTGCCAAGGCTTTGCATCTGCATTGGGTGTTGTGACCCACTGTTTGGGAACCCCTGTTGTTGCAGCTTTGAGTTAATGACACTGTGTCTTGCATGTGGGCCAAATATTATTGGTAAAAAGAATTCTAAAACTCGTCTCCAACTGGAAATCTGCAAAAGATGGATTTCTTTTTTCAGTTCATCTAATTTCCGCTTTTGATTCTGGCAATTGAGTTTGTTGACTTTTCCCAAAATCACTGAAAATGACTTTGACAGTTGTGTTATGATTGTGGCAGTATATCTTGAACCACTGCAGGTGAATTTTGGGTCTCACTGAGGAATGTCTTGATTTTTTGCAGTCAAACATTTTATCCTCCATACAAGAAAAACAACCAACAGTAAAGAATCTTAGTTTTAGTAAAAGACTGATGAATAGAACTGATTGTCTGGTTTCACAGAAATACTGTTCTAGAATGGGATTTTGCCTGGTGTGAACTTTAGTTTCTTGTATTTTCTATTCAGCATCAGTTGTACAGTCCACTATGTCATTTCTGTTTTTGTTTGAATGAATAAAATAATTTTTTTTTTCAGTTATGATCTTGTGATGCATTGCCTTGCCCATGTCTGTCTTTCTTCTAAAACCTTGTAACTACATTCATTGGAGGCCTTTTTCTCTAATTCATTGTGTATCCAAATGTTGATTGACCAGGTAAAATGAGAGGTAAGATGATGATATCAGTCAGTTGTCAAAGGAAGATTTGTCAAGAAAATTGTAGTTTGTTAACATAGGGTCACATGAGTGAGCCATTTTTACTGTCAGCCAAATTATTTTCCATTGCAAATTACAAGCGGTGCAATACTAGCCTTGGACAAAAAATCACTTTTTCACTTGTATGTGGAACATAATTACAGAAATTTCTGAATAATTCACCATATGATGAAAATTTATTTTTCTTATCATAATATGTTATCATTTTCTTTTTTTTTTTTTTCATCATTTGTTTTGCATAACAAGAGAAAAAGTAATGTATTCCCCTTCTTTGCCATACTTGTCCTA
Source organism: Peronia verruculata (assembly GCA_038406235.1). Classification (NCBI taxonomy): domain Eukaryota; kingdom Metazoa; phylum Mollusca; class Gastropoda; order Systellommatophora; family Onchidiidae; genus Peronia; species Peronia verruculata. The sequence continues at coordinate 5,066 of JBCAUA010338107.1, read as the reverse complement.
AACCTTTTGTACTTGGCAAAGGGAAGCAGCCTAGCTGGCTGAAAAAGTGACTCTGGGGGTAAATATTACATAAAACTTAATAAAAGGAAAAAAAGACTCTTTTCATAATGGAAAACTTTAAACATTCATCATGTGATGAAATTTTTTTCTTCTCATTATTATGATTTTTTAAAATAGTTTTTGGCTGCATATGTTTCAGATACAGGATCAAAAGCATTTTTTCCCCCTTCTTTACAATGCTTGCATTATATCTCATGTATTCCCACTGGGGCCCTGGGTATATAAGTAGATTTGGGATAACTCCCATGAAACAGCATTCTCAATGTTCCAGGAGTGATATCTCTTCTCTCTCCTTGCTCCTGTCTTCTATCCCGCTCTCTTTCTTACTTGATCAGCCTTTTTAATGTGAAAATCTATCTTACTGTGTCCGGCACAACATATCAATGATCATGCTGATGTGCCGTCAAATCCCAAAATAAACATCTCTTGTACTTGGCAAGGTAACTTGGTTGGTTGAAAAAAAAAATGGCACATTTATCTTGAACGAAAATATCTTTGGACAGCAAGAGTTCATTGCTAAATAATTTGGACACCAAGATATAGTGCACTCAGTTCTCCTTCCAGTAATACCAATAACTCTGTACTTGAAAAATTCAAAATCAAATTTATTTCTCCTGAATGAGTAACAAATGCTCTTGTCATTCTCTTTCACGCATTTGTGTTGAAATGATGGATTTGTATGAGATATGGGATGACAGTAGGGCATGACCACTGAGACATATCCTCATTCTCATTTATTATGCCATAAGAGATTTACTTTCCACATTTATCATCATCTTGCACTGAAGCTTCAGTTTATCCATCACTCATTACATCTTTAACATGTCACCATCAACTTGTTGTTTGTTTGTTTTTTTTCCAAAAATATCCTAATTGTCATGTGACAAGATCAAAAAATGAGTTGTTGAAACTTTGTGTTTATTAAAATTTACATGCATTTGTTTGTTTATTGTTTTTTTGTTTTGTTTTGTTTTTAGGAACTGTGCTTGTCATTTGTGATAATTATTTGATTGGTCTTCTTGTTTCAGTGTGGAAAACTTATGCCTTCGTGTGAGTGAATGATACCATGCTAAGAAAAGATAAACTACATGTATGACATGCGATAAATGTATCGCATTAGAATGCTTTATTTCAGAAAATGGTAGTACATTGTATTTCTTTTTTGCGATATGTCTTGCGCCCAGGGCAAATGAGTCGAAAGTCACGCCGGATGAGTTCAAGTCACAACTTTTTTTTGACCGTTTTTTTTACTGTTTTCCAACTATGATACCTAAACTTTTCTTTTTTCATATTAAAAGCCAACTGTCGTTTTTTGAAAAAAAAAAAAAAAAATTAGTGTCTTAGTTGGAAAGTAGTTAAAAACAATCAAAAACAGCCATTTATCTTCATTGCCCTCCGCGACTTCTGAATCATTTGCCCAGGTGGCAAGACATATTTCTTTGAAAGACAGTTTTTATTTTCATGTGTAAAGTTTCCCCATCTTATGACAGTTGTGATGTTTGTAGTATGTCTCATTGGAAAAAGCAGAAATAGGCTGGTTGAGGTTGAGTAAGTAATATGTAGAAAATTTTGCCAGCTCTTTGTGGAATTGAAAAGTTATTGTCAGACAGTGTTGTCAGCTCACTATGCTAATTTTTGGTCTGAATCATACTTAGACTAAGATCTTATTGGAACTATCTCAAGATATATGATTAATGTTTGCCAGTTACCAGATATTCAAATAAATTCAATGAGCCAAGTGACTGAAAATGTCAGTTATCAGTTAATCCACCGAGATATCCACTGAGATATCTGTCTCTAAAGTAGAGGTAAATAAATGTCGGTTAATGATTGCTTACTTTCAAGAGAAAAGTTAAATATTCATGAAAAGTATTGTATGTATACAACATTTTAATCAGTTTATTTTCTAGGTTCACCATACAGTGTTGAAACTTCTTACCTTACATTTTACAGCTTGGTGGGCAGGTATTGTTTGTGAGCATGACAAATGAAGAATAAATAGATGTGGAAAAAAAAAAAAAGTAAATGATATTGTTAACTAAAACCATGGATAGACTAAAATGATGCCGGTAACGCCTATGGAACCTGAATATTAAAACTTAACATAATTTGGGATGACTTTATGCATCCACTTCTTAATCAGTTGAAATGTTTTGAAAGAATTGGGCTTTTGTTGTTTGTAGGAATTGATGGAGAGCATTACAGAAATTCGTGTCTGACATTGGAATACAGGTTTAAATTTGCAGCAATTTTCAGCAGCTTTTCATTGATGAATCTGCCTTGTTCTAATGCTGTTCATGACATTAACTCTATGTGAATCAGTGTGAGCGTGAATGTGTGTTATGTATTTGTATAGTAATGTGTCCATGAACTGCTACGTGTGGGAGAGAAGCGTATCCTGGAGGTGGTTTTACGAGTAAAAGCCATATTTCACAAATTTCCTTTTGAGGACTAACGTAAGTTTATTTTACTACTTCATCATTTAAGAAATATCTGACTCTAATATATAAGTATAAACAAGCTACCGAAACGTATGTAGCTAAAATTGGACTTTAGCCGAAATATGAATAAACTGACAATGCTTTAATCATTAAAAAAAATCATTCATAGCTATACATACACATAAGGGCAGTAAGAAGTACAGGGATGTCAATTTTCCTCCTTTGGTAGGATTTCCTACTTTTTGGCTGTCAGCAATTTCTCTGTTGGCCCCAAATCCAGTATTATTTACCATTAACGTACTTCAGTTTTACGTGTTGCTAAAGAATGCCAGGAACTTCTACTTTTTCATGTAGACAGATTGACATCCCTGGAAGTAGTAGGAAAACTCCTCAGTGGAGCGATGCAAGTAACGATCTGCAGAGTAAGGGTGGATTCCTTCATTAGATGTTTTGGCCTTTGACTTCTCAGTATCATCTAGAACCCTGGTGTCCTCATCCACTGTGGGTGGAGGAGGGAGAAGTAGGGTATAGAGAATGGCCGGTATTAGAATGATGAAATGTTGACTTCAGTGACAGTTAAAAAAAAAATAATAATAAAAAAATCAGTATTTTGCTGCAGCTTTTAAAATGAAGTCATTGACACAAAGCCAGAGTTGTGAGGGATTTTGTAAAATGATAGTATAATATTTTGTGGTGCTTTTGTATGCGATGTCATTTGCTATGCTCATGAGTACATGTATTCACAACAATTGTTAATCTAAATACATATGCTAGTATGATCTCCACATCAACAGTCTAAAGTGACAGTCTGTTGTTAGCATGTTATATTTTGTGAAATGAGATTAAGGGACATTGTAATCAGCCCTATTCGCAGTAAAAATTTTCCTCTGCTGATGTTTTCTGTAATTTTACAGCTTTTTCAAAGAAGATGCTTATGTAACAGCTATTTTCTATAGTTCATTTTCCTTTCAGTTTGAAGCAGTCTGAAAGAAGGTGGTAACTTATGTTCCTGAATTAAAATTGTTAGAAATAAAAACGCGTAAAATTTTCTCTGTAACGCTAGACAGCTTTCAGATGTGTTCTGCTGACTAGCACTGGTTTTAAGAAGAGACTATACCCCTGTGTATGTGTAATTTAGTGGAATCTTTATTCATAGTACTCGTGTTAGAAGAGAATGAAAAGTGAATCGGCTATACATGTCGCTGGTTTCTCAACACATATACATGTAAGCACAGAATACATACATATTTTTGGCATCTCTTCTGTATGTCTTGTTGTTCTCCTTTATCTCCTTCCTCTCAATGTACGTAAATCGCCGGCTGTACGTAAACAGAAACACTCTTTTTGAGAATTGGGATCTAGGATTATCATTTAAAAAAAAAAAAAAGAAGAGAAGTGATATTTTCCTTTATTTTACCATGCTTAACGAGTTTGTTATCTGGCAAAGGGATGGTGAGTAGCAAGCCCCATTGTTACAGATACAGTGTGTAGATATACATGTAGTTTCATTGATTTCAGTGGCATTTTTTTTTGTTTTTTGTTTTCAGTTTTTCGTTGGTTAGTTGATATATATCAAAACTCAGCATTCAACTGTAGCCAAAAGAGACTTTTAATTAAATTTGAACTGCCTGCTCGACAGGGACAATCAACGTTGTTAATCTCTGAGCCTCACAGACTTTTCTCTCTAATTCAGGCAGTTTGAACAATTGAGTACATGTATTTGATTTGTGTGTAGGCCTTCATCCCACAACGTGAAACACTGAAAGAGATTATGTTTGGTAAAAACTATTAATGTCGGTCGTTTTGGGAGGAGGGGTGGGGTGAGGAGAGAGGATGGGGTGGGTGGGAGAGGGGACGGAAGACAATGGTGATCGAATGGGTGAGTGAGTAAGAGAAGAATATAATGAGAAAGCTTACAGATGAGATTGAAATGAACAAAGAGGGATACATATTCACACTTAGTTTGTCTAGGGCAAGCTGAAAATTGTTGTGCTGTTGTTCAAACTGATATTTTTTTCTTTCTGAGCATGACGTGTGCTGAACGATATGGTGCATTCTGCAATATGTACACTAAATTTTGCGTGGACAATGTGTTCGGATACATATATATAATTGCCTTCGATAATTTGGAGTTTGGCAATACATGTAATTACTGTTGTACATGTTTGTGTTTTCTCTTCTGTTGATATTTTGAACATCCTACTGCAGTGTTGGGGGAAGGAGATCAAATACGTGTAGCACAAAACGGTTTGCATACATTGATATGGCTAAATAGCAGAGCGAGATAACCACCCGCACGAGGCTGAAAAGCATCGATAAATTGACCAAAGCGATATGGCTTATCAGCTGAATTAAGGGTGTACATGTATTTGAGAGTTTCACCAAAAAAAGTTATGAAAAAATACACACGCACATTTATATTTTTCGCCAACGAAACGCGAGTATTTCCCAAGGTTAACACCCTTCAGATTTTTTTCTAACGCTGCAAATTAAGGGGGGCGGGTCCTGAAATTGGGTTTTTGCTCAAAATGTTCGATTTTGGGTTTCTGTTTTCTTTTAAAAGTA
>JBCAUA010337996.1:0-18926 GCA_038406235.1 Peronia verruculata | reverse complement strand
ACATAGTAAGGAAAGGAGGACCGTCTAAAGGCGTTCTTCGCAGTACCAAGTGTGGCTTCACCTGTTGGCGTTTTGGCGTGCGGCGCAGCTGTAGGGTTAATAAAGAATTTTGTCACTACCCAATAACCTTGTTCACAACTATCTCTACTGCAAGAATACCTAGCAATGTATCATAACAATCAGGGTATGCTCAATAGATGTAAATCATTCATAGGGCATTTTGCATCACAAAAGCAATATTGTTGGAAACACTGATTATCTTTTTGTATCTAACAAGTACATGTATAAGATAGTTCAGAATAACAGAAGTCTCTGAAAGATTTACACAGAATTCATTAGAACAAATAATAGCCAAGAACCCACATATCTACGAACTAAAACACGCATGATAAAGTTGTTTTTTTTCCTTGCTTGCTGTCTCCAATTTTACTTGACACACTGCTGACAGTAAAATAATTCAATGACTATTATTATCCTTCCTGAATATCAAAGCCCTCTTCAAATAATTTGTTGCAATTTGAGTCTGGTATCAAATGCTTCATGTCGAAAATTACAGGTGTCCCTGAGTGCGCTTGACTTTGGTAAACAATTTGTTATGCAGCGACAATTCCTCCGTTCAAAGATCTTTATTTACTGTGTTGACACGATGCCCTGTAAAATCTAACTCATTTAATGATGCCCTCTTTGACATCCTTTAATGATGCCCTCTTTGACATCCAACTCATTAATTTTCATCTCGCTGCACAGCATGTGTTACGGGCTTCCTTATACATTCACCTTCTCATATTCTCATAAATATATGCATGCTAAGGCTTGAAGTTACATATGCATTCAGTCCCAGTCAAGATCAATAGTGATCCAACCTGAGGAAAAGGGGCATGAAATGAATTACAAATTTAACTGGATGCTGGTATCCTCCCTGTGACTACTTTATATATGAACAACATTAAAACTTATAACTAGAACATGTCACTGGCACTTAAAGACTTGCTATATCTGTATGGTCTCAATGTTGTCAACAAAATTCAAAAGCTGCTCCAGACTCATGAATGTAGTTTCACTTTTCTTTGTGTCAATCACTTCAAATTGGGGGGGAGATTCTAGAGCCTGCAGAGAGACAGTAATATCATAAAGAAAATGAATAAAAAGCAAATACAAATTAAAGAGCAAAAAGCTTGTTATAAAAAGGAATTGAGAATAAACTTTGCTGTGTTGTATCAAAGTGCCAGAGACAGCAAGGCACACAGTTCTTGCGAAAGATAATAAAATACTTCTAGCTTAACCCTATTAATGTCAAAAGGCTGATCTGCTCTAGGAGTTACACATCATATATTTTTTAAAAATTCTTTTTTACAAACATATAATTCAGTAACATTACACTCATTTTCATGTCAGTCTAAAGAATGAATTATTACATCAGAGAAAACCTGACACTTTAACATTTTCTAACTGATGGAGTAAAGCAGCTCATCAGCAGAAAACAAATTTAATATTCCACAAGATGCTGAAGGTGTTATATTATTGAACTGAAAGCTCTAAGATCTGGAATAAAATGTGCGCAACAGAAAACTGATGACTAATACATGACGTACATTTTATATCATGATTTTGATCTGAGCAATTTAGCACATCTGCACTTTTTTCATAATATGATTGATAAGGCACAAGTATGAAAATGTAAGTGACTACTCATTAATTCCAGCTCTGGCTTAAAGGGAAAGAAAGTACAGAGGGAGGGAGGGGGGAGGGGGGGGGGGGGGGGATATTTTGCCAACTTATAATGCCAAGACACTTTGTATATGTCTGTGACTGCTGTATCAAAAGTAGGGAAAAATGATTGTTTTAAAAAATAGCATGGATGGTATATACCCATAGTAATGGCACTGTTCTGGATCCTGAACATTGAAAAAAACAATAGTTTTCAAAAATAAATAAGATGAACAGTATTTGAAACAGATTTGATTCATAGCCTGTTGTCCTAACATGAACAAAAGCCACACTGATTTCTTCTTATATGCAACAGCATTTTTTTGTTCCATGAAATTTTGAAAAGTTCATACATGTATATTTAATTAAAAACATTCTCTAATTTTCAAACACTAAATTTTGATTTAAAAAACAACAATGGATCATTAGCAAAACATGCATTGTTATGTTTCATGGTGTACAAAAAGGCCTATCCCCCATGTCAAATACATGTAATTTAACTAGAAGACAAAAAAAAGTTATACAGTATCACAATGTTCACGAAGTATATTTTGTAAAATCTTATTTGAAGATTTTACACGTTTTTCTTTTTTCTTTTTTTTTTTTTAGTCTGGGCAGCTCATTCAGTCTTCTGAATATTTTTGCTATCTTTACAAACTTTTGCAAACTAAAGTTACTCACTTGGCTGTGGAGTCCCCATGATTTAAGCATGACAAATAAATTTTCATTATGTATTGTCAGAGCCAAAACCAAATTTTGTCCCAAGCCACCCAGCCACATATGCTAACACGAATGAGAAAGGACAAAATGGGAATAAGGCCATGAAGTCTATGTAAGTATTTGCACATAAAATAAGACAGCTATGCCAATATTCTAAGCTTCCTTAAGTGAGACTATTCCCAAGTGTATTTCATTGAGAATACCGCTCGACCTTGATGAAAAAGCACAGCCTCTATTTCAATGAATTGCTGCATGTTTTTCCTCAAACAGAGATGTGTGCTGTGATGTTTACATTATTCAAAGAGGAGGACAAGATGATCTTTAAGCAGATGTGTGCTGTGATGTTTGCATTATTCAAAGAGGAGGACAAGATGATCAAGATTTAGTTTAAGAGCCCTGTTAACTAAGTTCTTTCATGCCATTATATGCCTGTACTGACAACAGTTCTGACTGGGTAAACAATACAGAGTGCGTGGCAGATCCTGGAGTGGAGGACGAATATGAAAAGGGCATCTTATGAACTTAAGGATGCCTCAGTGATGTTTGACATTTTTTTCTTTAAATTGCAACATACTGCTAGGTCAGAAGGCCCTGGCACAAAAAGTGTTTTGCATAAGATACATTTCAAGTCTGGGACCTTATGGTGAATAAGGCTATGAACAGAATAGAGTTTAGGTAGGCATCTCCACCCACATGCAATAAAACGGTATCTCTTATCAGCATTTTTGCTATGAGGCTGCTAAGGTAAAATCAAAATGCTGTTTCCATTACATAGCATAACAATCGTCATTGTCAAACCTTTTTTTGGTGATATGTTCATGCCACTATGTGTGGCTGATCAGTAGAAGAATGTGCTGAGCCCATAAGCACTCAGTTCAGTTGCAACCAGACAAAATGATATGGGGATATGTAAAAATATTTTGTGTATATTGTTCAACAACGTTGTAATTTGATTATGCCATATCCCATGATTTCTCTGGCTCTCTTATGAGTCTCAACAAATCTGAGATATGACATGGGTTTTTTTACCCTCTTTAAGCAGGGGCACGTCAGAACCTCTCTTCATTTATCTATTTTATACTTAAATGTTCCTCAGAAATTAAGGAGAGGGTTCTATGTAATGATTTCACTCATACACTCTATTGTTAACATTTTACAAATAATGCCCAACCATGCCTAAATCCAGATATGTAAAGAAGGAGTCAGTTATAAAGACAGGGTTCAGTATCATTTCTCAATTCACTACACTGCCAAATGCCAAATCCTGTCTAAGTATTCCACCTATGTGTTCTAATCTGAAATAACATATTACAGTGAATGCCCTAAACTGCCTAATTCCAGATATGTAAATAAGGTAGTCTTTTTTTTTTTTTTTCTAAATAAGGTCTAGTGTTATCTATTCATCCATTACATCATTACATCCAGCACATAAGAGAGTGAAACCTTGGAAATTTGTATATACAAGACTGAAAGAGAGACATCTGGAGTTTAAAATTTTGTATTTAACAGTATGTATGCTGTCAGCAGTTACTGCCAACGAATATGATCCAAAGTGAAAGCTGAAAGAATCCAGGAGTCAATGTGCCATGACAACAGATATCCAATTCCCTATCCTAGCCTTCAGCAAAAAGACACTGAGTTTGTCATGTCTGTAAACACAAGGAACAAGGATGTAAGAGTATCAAGTGATAGCCTTCTTTGCTTATCTGTGATCCGAGAAAAGTGTAGCCGCATTTTTACCTCCTTGCCGCACAATTGCCGCACTTTTGACATTTTTGGCATTTTTTGGCATTTAATGCATATTTGAATTGAAGTCAATTGGAATTCTCTGTTGAGTTTGCAATTTTTTTTAATTTGGCAAATTTTTCTTACCTGACACAAAAACAATATAAGCAAGTTCTGGGACAATACTGCATCAATATCACACAGTTTTCCTGATCCCTTTATGCCATACTATGTTCAAGATAATCATGCTTCTCTAATGATCCTGTGTGAAGTAACAGCCACTAGTATTGGCGGAGACTGGATTTAGCATGGAAAAATACATATTTCGATGTTTTTTTTTTTTTAATTTCTTTACAGCTGCGACTACAGTCAGCCTCTACATACAGTAAAATTGGAATGTAAACAATCTACAATTAGACTAGAATGTCTGACAAACGTCACTGTGTATCTGTTTTTTTATCCAAATACATGTATGGATATTTTGCCTGTTGAGGTGGTTGTAGGTGACAAATATTATAATTCTGTGTCAGAATATGTGAGTTAACCAGAACTGGGCTCTAAGACATCAAAATCAAGTAGTAACGATGATCAGCCTGGCCCCTTGTCCTCCACAGACAGATCTTTACATTCACATTTGAATCTAGGCCTACTCTGGAGAGGGAGTATAGTAGAGGGTGTAATGGGAAAGCACCGAGGAGAGAAGGACTTCCAGCAAAAAAATTTAAGTGTAGGCCTGTCTACATGGCCAGTATGCAGATTTGACCCTGAAAAAGCCTAGTGCACTGGCGCAATGGCTAACCAAACAAGCCAAAATCAGTGTTGTATCAAGAATGGAAAATTAGTTGAAACGAAGGGGTTCATTATGATCATTGCATAGCGGGCTTTTTCTTTTTTGCATGGTTTACATCTTGTAGGCAGGACTTAGATCTAGATCTTTCCAGATTTTTGTGACAGAAGCAGTCAACATCTGAGAGATATTTAGAGTCTAGATCTAATTTACATGAACTACTTCATCAGCACACTGAAACAAACTTCTAAAAGCGTATGGAACATCGCACAATTCCAGTGACATATAATAATAATAATAGAGAGTATTTATATAGCGCTTATCCCTATAAGTACAGGCTTTAAGCATTATACAATCTATTATTACCCCAACAGACCCAAAGAAGGCACTCATAAACGTTCTTAGCTTCCCAAGAAGCATACATGGCGAGCACCTGTTAGGCGCTCAAATCCTTATCAATCTAACAATATCAATCACTATCTATAGTCAGGTACCATTCAAACCAGGGTGGACTCCGGAAATGCGTGTAAATTGCCTTTCTCAAGGACAAAATGTCGGGACCTGTCAGGATTCGACCCCGGAACTTCAGATCCGGAGTCACGCATATCTTGAGAGGCAAACTATTTTGCATTCCTTGCAATATGGTATTAACTCACAAAAGAAAATATGTGCTTGCTGCACATAAAGATACTGCAAAACATAGGGCCAATTTGAAATGCTCACTTGTTGAACCAGCAGAACATAACATGAACTAGTGTAATGTGAAATTTAAATACAATTTTCTGAGCCTATGTTTGACAAAAAGTACATGTCATTACATAGGATACCATTTTTTGCCAGCTTATGTGGCTGGCTGAGCAGATTTTACTAAGCTGTACGAGACTTAAAAGTTTACCTATTTAACTTTTGCATGTGTGTGATGGTTTGGCAGGCTGGGCTACAGTAAAAGTGTTCAGCTGTATCAACTTCATTCATCGTGACCTTGGATAATTGAAGTGATATCAATTTTTCACCCAGTCATGGGTTGGTCATGTTTGTATTACATATGTAATATATATATGTATATATGTATTTATATATACATGTATATATACCGGTAAATGAAATGTAACGTTTCTCCTTTTCAGGCAATGCGTATAACTGTACTGGCAACTGGCCTCAACCAAAACAACATTTACAACATCCTTACATTCCCTATATTCATACTCCAAACCATCTCCTGGCTGCAAAATACAACTGGCCACATCTTAAGCTAAAAGATGACTCTATTCATCATATTTATCTGCCATTGTGTGTTTCCAGAATGGAGGAAAAAAAAGTCATGAAAACATTTCTCACTACAGGTTATTACTGCAGAGTTTGTACACACATGATCTTTTCAAGGAAAAAAATCACCTCCTTTTCTCACCTTGACCCCAAGTATGACAATATAAGGGTAACCCAAGCGTTCAGCATCCACCTGCCGCCTACCAATGGTTAAATTCATACGATCATCAATTACAACCTCTCCTCTCAGGTGAGGACGTGCGGTGAAAGCATCACTAAGAGTTTCTGCGCCTGCCAGGTACTCATCACCTCTGGTACCATCCTGACATAAAACAAATAATATATTTATAATATTATGTAATAATTTCCATAATAAATTACACATTAACTGTAACGATGTTGCAGCTAGCTGCTAGGCATACATTTGTATATGCAAAGCAAAGTGAAAGAAAATTCCACTTTCTTAGTCAAGCCATCTAACAAAAAATAATAAATTCATCCTCAATTTAAACAGCTAGTAAAATGATCATTTTGACATGTCTGGAAACATCCGTGGAACATGATAGTTTTTATTCACTTTTGGTATCCATAAGCAGCAACAAAAAAACCATCTAGTATATTCATAGAATTAAGACACTCAGTTAGACATTTCATCGGATTTTTTTTAAATGGATACCAATCACAGATGCCTCAAGAAGGTGGGTATTTTTGTCTTTGTTTTTGTCCACAGCATACCCTTGACACAATCATATATTCATTCTGCAAACAGTTCAGTAACAGTGGAACAAACAATCTCAGATGGCTAAATGTACCTTTTTGGGGATGATATATATCTGATGTGGAGCTATTAGCTGTGGCCAGTGGATACAGTTTTCAGTTGATAAAGCCTCAATGCTAGCTTGTAGAATCCTTGTTATTCCCAGACCAAAGCAACCCATGCAGTAATCACTGAGAAAAACCATTTTAGACAATGCATTCAGTCAAAGGAATAAGTAATGTTTATCTAAATGTTCAACTCCATACATTATAAAATAAATACACGTAATCTTTTATTTGCCGGCTATCAATTTTCTTATTTCTGTATTCATACTCATTTTTAAAAACAATCGACCAGAATTATGTCAATCTACTGAGACAGAGATTTGTATGCCTCATGTTGCTGCATTATCTATGAAAGATTAAAGTGAAAAAACAAAACAAAGGAGCTGAATTTCAAATTTCCATAAACAAGAAGAAAATATTTGTGTTCTGCAAGGAAAAGAAAATATGAACATGAACATCAGTGAGATAGCTTCACAATACTATTGAACATAACTGAAATTATGTGCAATCTATTTAGTGTATTTTGTAGTTTTCCAGTACAGTAGAGGACTTTCGAAGACAAATCAAAGAAACATCTGTCTTACTTACATCATTGTGCTTCCATCTGAACCTCTGTATGCTGCTTTGAATACTGAAGAATACTTTGTCCCCAAATAAAATGTGTGCCCAACCTGTCCAAAAAAACAAAATTTGTAAAAATAAATTATATTCATTTAAGAATGCAATGTTAAAAAAAAAAAAAAAAGAGAGAATTTATCTCACTTTACTGTAGATCAATATATCACAGAAAGTTTCAGTCATATTGGCATCTTTTCTCAAATATTTAAATATTACTTATGGACATATCCCATGAAAAAGTACCATCACATTAAAATCTTTCACGTACATGATAATATTAAAATGTAAGATTAAGATTTTTCTCACACTGACATATGGTTAACCACATTACAGAGATGGTAGAATGTGTTGCTGTCATAAACTCCATTACCTCAATGCCTTTCTTTTCTTGCAATTCACATTCATTTGCTGGTAACTGACAAGAGCTGGGTAAGCTTCCATCTTCTGAAATGATCCAAAACAAGTAATATTTTTCTAAATTTCTTTTATTTTTGAAAAAGATAGAAAGAAAAAGGATGTGAAGATTCACACTAATACATACATCTTTATATACATGTTATTCTCTTGAATCTATATTCATATCACTCTTTCCAGTTTGAGGGTTTGCTCAGGTAAAATTTTGAGTTCTTTAAAATTTGGCCTCAATGATGTAAAATGTCCTTGGTATGAATTGACAACTTTTTGTGAACCTGTTTTAGTCACAAAAATTTCAACATTTGCATGCTGCGAAGGCAATGGCAGCTATCTTGAAAAATAAAAAACTAATTAAGCTTCTTAAAATTTACAAAACCAATAAAGATATTTACATTCTATAGGTGTATATTGAAAGGTGAGACCTATATGGAGGTAACAGGCTAGGTCTTATTTGTCTATGACAGATGAAATAGATGCAGGATGGTTCTAAAGGTGATGTTGGCAGAAAAGACTGAAAACGACAACCCACATTACAAGAATAAACAGTTCGTGCTTTCTTAGTGTGAAAAACATTAAACTGACTAGCCTATTACCTACAAATATGATCAGTTTGTCAGTGTGCATAATCTGATGATGAAAATAAACAGATGAGATTTAAGATTTTAGTGAAGCTCATTTAACAAACAAGACAGACATGAGTAAATGGACAATAAAGTAAAAACTTTAGAATAATGAGGTATAATCTATACATTCAAATGCGTTTTGGGGGCTGAAACTAGTAAAATTGAGGTTTGTCACTAGGAACTAGCAATCTAAACAAAATCAAAAATGGAAATTCACTGAAATCCCAAACCTGATCATTTGACCCCTTATTAGTAAAAACCTGACCCGAGCACCCCTTTAAAATATCTCATCAGAATAAATTAAATTTCAATCATATAAATTATAACATTAACACCTACTAAATTCCATCAGTACCATATACATAATGTTGTATTTGGTGACAAAAGTAATACAGCTCAGAGAAAAATAAGAATAAAATATAAATCTATCTGTTCTTGTGACTGGAGTGAAAAATAATCATAATAAAATCAATGAACTGTCTATAATTTTTATTTTCAGCACTTAATGTGCTCACCTGCTGCAAGTTCCTTGTTCATGAGCACGCCACACCTGTAGACAATCAGAAACTTGGTATTATAATAAAATCAATGAACAGTCTATCGTTTTCATTTTCAGCACTCACCTGCCACAAGTTCCTTATTCATGCGAACACCACATCTCTAGACAATCAGAAGCTTGTCAAGAGTTCTCCTGTTCCATATTATAATACATGTAATTGAGAAAAGCCCAATGAAAGCATCATTTCTGCTCTTTAACCATACCATCTTCTGAGATGAAGTTTTGTTAATATGACTGCAGCTGAACAGAAGTTGTATAATCAGGGGAAATGGTAAATCACGGGAAATGCAGGTAGATTTAGACATGTTGACAATTTTGGTGTGTTTTCACTAATTCATACTATTTCATCAAATCTTTTCGTAGACTTTTCAATTCTTTGTGAATTCTTGAGTTGTTAGACCTTTTGTGATTGTGTAGGGCTAGACTGTGGTCTAATCAGATTTAGGTGTTTAAGTTTAGAAGTAGAACAATGTAGTCTAAGGTAATGCTGTCATATCGCACATCAATAGGACAGAGACAATAAGGCATCACAGATAGCTGACCAAAGTTATTTAGATCTAAATCAGGCCCCTGCAGAGCAGGCTGTTTCCCTATCAAAATCATTAATTGCACAGCCGAGTGACAGTTCAGTATGTGTGTGTACCTCAAGAAACTCAAAGCATGTATTGTTCAAATGGAAAGGTCACTTAATATTCCAAAAGCACTGCTTTTTCTGGAGAGTACTGGGATCTATAATTAGTCTTTCAAATAACGCTGTGCTACTACAATCAAATGAGGTTCAAAGCACAAAATTTGACAGGTTCATCATCTCATAGGTACACTGGAACTTGACAGGTTCATCATCTCATAGGTACACTGGAAGAGAGATGGAAATCTACTGCATGGAAAGTGATGCAATCTCAGCAGTGCATTGTGCAATAATTAATGGTTCTATCATTCTGCATTTTCATAACAATATGTACCACAACTGAGATCTGCCTGTGAATTTGCATATAAGCAAATGGACTCACTGAATATATTTGAAAAGCCTAGCCTATTATTTTCTTATTGACAAGAGGTCCACTGAATGAATAAGTTCTGGATTACAAATAACATGTGAGTGTTATGCATGTTTGTTTTGTTCAGGTCTTCAACTTTTAAATTTGCTTGATGTTCCTTTTCAGCATAAAAATTCCATGAATCCGTTTTTTCTATCATTCAGCCCTCTCCTCACCACCACCACTTACCTAACCCCAGGAGAAGCTGAATGCCTAGTCTTTTAAACTATAAATATACATGCAAGACGGGAACCACATTTCAATTGCAATTTAATTATTGTTTGATTCATTATCATTTGTATTATAAATCTACAGATTCTCCTAATATTTTGCCCCTAATATTTTTGAACACTAATCTTTGTAAGATGCATGGGAATCGTCCCAGCACTAGATTATTTTTCATTCCCGGACTAACTTAGTTTCAAACTGAACAAATCTTAGCATTAAAACATGATGGAGATTGCTTAAAAAAACAAAATCTTAATTCATTAAGTTACGTTTGAATGCTTATTTTTATCATACACTCATTTCCATTGTAAGGTAAAGATATAAATTATTTGATACTTTTGATTTATCATTTATAATGCATCTATTAATATATATTAATTTACAGCACATAAATTTTCTTGTAATATACAGGGATGTCAATCTGTCTATATGAAAAAGCAGGAAAAGTTCCTGGAATACTCTCTAGCAACACGTAAAACTAGGTATGTTAAAGGTAAAATAATATGGGATTTCGGGCCAAAAGAGAAATTACTGAGAGCAAAAAAGTAGGAAATCCTACTAAAGTAGGATGTTTGATATCCCTGAATATAATCTCTTCCATCATATCCTCTGAAAAGATATACTTCTGATAACACTACAGGTAATAATAATAACTCATGTGATATCTCTCCTCTCATGTTTGTCTTATAGTTATTTTAGCAAGGGCAATCAGCCATTTTTTCAGCTTAAGTACAAGAAGTGTAAGATAAGCATTTTTTCTCTCAGTATTAGAAATATTTGAGCCAAAAATTCTTTAAAAATTATCATGATGAGAAAATACACTTTCATCATATGATGAATTTTACTGAATTTTCTGTCAATTAAGTTTCAAATAACAATAGAAAAAGTGATTTTCAGCCTCCTTTACAATACTTGTGCTATACCTCTTGAACTTGACAAACAGAGGTAATTTGCTTGACAGTCAAAATAGCTCAATCTACAGTCACTGCCATTTTCTCCTGACCTGTCACACAGTAAAACTGAGTCCTGTCCTACATCCATCAGGTAGTGGTATTCATGTGATAGATCCCCTCCAATGATACCAGTAGCACCAGACACTGTAAATAAATAAAGTTTACAGAGCTTAACCTGCATTGTAATATACATAGGATAATATATCAACTAAAACATGAAGATCAACACCTGAACTCAGAACAGCCTTTCCAACAGGTCTTTCAGACATACTGTGTTTTGCACATGGATATTTAAGTGTTTGTCCCAAAATGTCTTACCTATTCATTATCTTTAAATGCATTAAACATAAAGTATTTCACTCTTGTATATCATTTCTCCTGATAGCTGAAATCTATGAGCACTATTCATTTCCAATCAACTCTTCTGGGACTATTAAAGTTATATTAACTAGAAAGAAAAGACAACATGAACAAAACGCAATCCCAAATGTCCTGAAACAATACATAGCAATATTCAACAAAACTGACAAAAAACAGTCAAAATTCCTGATACGTAACACGCTCCTAAGAACCTGCTGCCTCAGAGTCCAGTCAGCCAAGGAACCCATGCCACCTCTGCCGTGAAATGGTAATTTTCTCTATAATTTATCCCTGTAAGGACCCAATCTCTAATTAAAAATTCACCTAAGAGCCCAGTGTCGAGTCAAGACACACAGGTACTTATTATATAATTTCACATCATACTGTCTACTCAAGAGAAAGGCTCAGTACAAGATGTGCAGTAAAATGGGGATGGGGTGGAGGGAACAGGTGGACAAGGAGTGGAAGTCATGGTTGTTGTGAGATAGCATTATCAGGCATACATGGACAACCCCATAAGCATTTCTTTGTTAGACAACACATGGGACAGCACCCATGATTGGCACTGAGGACAAGAAGAAATAACTGCCTCCTGACTGGTCATTTGTTTTCCTTCTTCAATCAGTCTACAGCCTAATTTAAACACTTGAGCACTCATGCAATTATTATCCATAAAGTAACAAAGCCATGTCATGTTTTCATTCAACAATGATGCCTAGCTAATTTTGAACACTTGAGCACTTGTGTGATTATTATTCATAAGGTAACATAGCCACGTCATGCTTTCATTCAACAATAATGCCAGCTAATACATTACATTTTTTTCCTAACATTAACGGCACTTGTGCACTTGCGCGATTACTATTCATAAGGTAACATAGCCATGTCATGTTTTCATTCAGCAATGATGCCTAGCTAATTTTAAACACTTGAGTACTCATGTGATTATTATTCATAAAGTAACATAGCCATGACATGTTTTCATTCAACAGTGATGCCGTTACCAGAAATTCACCCAATGTTAAAATGTGGATTGGTGAAATTATACACATAAAGAAAGGTCAGGAATTGTTGGATCTAATTTCAGCATAGACAAAGAGGAGAAAACTGTTACTATTCAGTCCATTTCAGAACCCATTCATCTATGTGATTTTTTGCTTTTTTTTATGTCTCCAACAACTGGGCTCTTTTGCGAGCCACAGTATCATCTTTTTGATTTTCAATTTTTCCGGGCAAATAAATAATGCAATGTTTCTGCCACTGTTTAACTATCAGACAGTTCTTATGCTTACAGCATCAGATTTCTTCTATGTTCATTGTTTTGTTTAGTGCTCTGATGTCACACACAGACAGATCTGGACATGCAAAATGAGAATTTATTTCTAAGTGATGATACAATTCAAGGTGCCAAGTAAGAAATACTGTAAACCAAAGCAGTTTAGCAATTGTATTTCATCTATGTGCAAAATTAAAAGATGTAAATATTGGCTGAATGTATCCTTTCATATAAACATGGAAGATGAAAATTCTACCTTTCACATAGTCCACTCCAATCCTGTCAAAAAGTCGATCATATGCAGAGCATACAATATTGTAGGTCTCCAGGGCAGTCTCTTCATTTGCATCAAAGGTGTACATATCTAAAAAAGAAAAAGCCAAGTGTTATAAGCCATATATGTTACAAAAAATTACATGAAGTGTCTAACAAGAAACATTATAACCTGTCCTAATATCAAATGCAAATCTTTACAATAAATCTGCAACAAAACACATAAAAGGCTTATGGACTCGAAAACTACTGAATGGATCCATCTGTAATTTGGCACACAGAAGTCTTGCATAAAGATCTGTGTTTCTACTTACTTAAATGCAAACAAATATTATATTTGACGTTATTCTAAAACTGCAATAATAATTGAATGAAAAACTCGAGATGGTGTTTGATCTAACCTGTACGATGATAGAATGGGAGGGGAAGGGGAGTGGTAGTATGGTGAACAGGATTGTAATGCAGAATTGCCCACAGGACACGCTCAGACTGATTTCTCCCCAGTTCAACTGTCAACTGGGAAAATCCAGTTTAAAAGAAAAAGAGTGCGATATGTAGTATTTTTCTATGCCTCCCTCCCCACGCCCTTAGTTTTACAATGTCAACTTTGTGTTTTACTCTGCAGTGTTTAAAGTTTAAGCAGTGATATTGTTGTATAGTAACCCTATAGCTTCTTACCTTCTGTTTCTTTCTTTCATTAGACAATATTTGTAGCTATTTTTCTAAATATATATAGTCTGTCATCCAACACAAAATTCTCGATTCAATACTCCTCACTGATAGAGCAGTTTTTTGTACTAGTATAGACAGAATCATTCAATATTACAAATTCTAGGCTATGAATAAAGTGAATTTGCCTATCATCATCATTTTATTGTTTCGGCATGTCAGAGGTAGATAATTATTGACAAAATGCAAAGAAAACCTTTCAATTTCAAAACAGGAGAGAAAGAGAGGTAATTATTCAAAACAATTATGAACCTTTCATTTCAAATTCTCTTCCTCTTAGTAAACCATACTTTGGTGCCATTTCATCCCTGAATTTCCTTGTAATCTGAAAGAAAACATACAGAAAATTAGTCATGTTCAGTTCGCCTGTATGTTTGTTTTTTAAAATAAACGCTCTTGCAAAGTAACTAATCATACTGTCTCAGCACTTATGAGTGATACCTTTTAATATTAAGAAAATAATGGTTGTGGCCAGAGACATCTACTTTATACCCTGGAGGGGCATTAAACTGGTATCACCAGAAGACTTCAATGACAAATTGCTCAAAATGTATGTTTTTTTTCACTTTATCATGTGTTTCAATATTATGCATCTTGTTTTGGTTTTTTTTTTGTTCACTTTTTCCTGGGAAAAATGGATGACTGTTGGAAAATTGAAAAATATGACCCATAGCCCGAAAAATACAACTGTTGAAATTAATTCCAGAGATTTCCACTGGGTGGTGCCACAATCAACAAACTGCATCTTTCAAACTACAATGAAATTATAATTGCTCAATAATTTACCAAACATCACTTTACTAAAATAAGTTTTTTTTTGTTCAGTATGTTTCTTGTTAAATAATAAACTTAATATAGAATCTATATTGCAGTTTCTCAATCCGAGCTCACTTTCATCACAATAATTTGACAGGAAATCGAGACTCAAAACAAAGAGTACTTTACATCAAGCATGAAACTATTGTGTTTGTTGAAAAATTTTTAAAATGGGGTAGTTATATGAATGAAATGAGATTAGATATATTCATTATTTGCAACTCGCCTTGAACTGCACACAGAAAATGTATGTAAGTAAAATACTTCAAGCACACATTGTGTTCATCATGTCTGACTTTTGTGAAATTTAAAATTATAAAATTTTACCAAAGAATAATGAGCTTTAACCCATTCCACAATATCTGAACGGGAAACCCATTATTGACTTGCTTTTTGTTACATTATATTACCCAACTCTTTGATCACCATATTTTATGATAGACTTTTTTCTTCATTATGATTGGTCAATTCAGTTGTCAAAAAATAAAAACCGTGCTAAAAGGTCGCATGCCCATAACCATTTCATTTCTTTTTATATAATATATTCACTACCTTTTACAGAAAGATCTGAATTTTTTTTTTTTCCTTACTTGCATCATATAAGTTAGGATATTCTCAACCTGGCAATGGTCAAATACACATATATTTCCAAAATTTATGACAGATATTGTATGATCTGTAAACAAAAACAAATGCAAATTTTCTTCATATAGAGCTATTTCAATCACATACGAACATTAACAATGATTACATTCAAAACACTTAGGCTTTTGAAAATATTTAATTTTCAGGGCCCAAAACTCCCTCTATGACAGCACTGATTATAACAGGAACACAAGACAAAAGTAAAACTGTTAAACTATGCTCAATCCAATGAGAAGCTCAAGAAGTCCCTAGATCAAGCACTGAAACAATTTCAGGACCTGCACTCCCCACTAACTAATATTACGTAAATCTAATTCCAGAAATCACTCATCAACAAAAATCAAAATCAAAATATTAAATGGCTTAGCTGAGGTAGCTCTGCTCTCAATACAGAACCAGGCAATAAAAAACATCATGTATGCAATCTAACATGTAGTTATCATTTTGTATCAATTTGTGTGAATTCTACTGAGATTTATATATGGAATCTGTACAAACCTGATAGAGTCTTATTGGCAACTGTTTATACGACACCTGAGGCATGTTTGCCAGCAACTTCGTCACTAATTCTTCGTGAGTCTGAAAAAGGAACATGTAAAAAAAAGAATATCATTCAAAAAAATTAATAAGGCCTTTCATTGTGACAGGAATGATGCAAAGCTTCATTGATTAATCTAGAAAAGTAATTCTACTCTCTCATCTATTATTTTCATATTCATAAATGAGACAAACTATTTTAACTGGTAACAGAAAGAAGCATTTTGAAAACTCACCTGACTATGCTGTGCAGTCATGTCATTGTTCCTACAACTATACTTAAAACTTAAGAAATAATGGCAGTAGATTCTGACATTTCATGAGATGTTTTGTAAAATTAACTTCAAATAAATGACAGAAAGGTTTATCTTCAACTGAAATCTATTATTTAATCAAGATGTTTTCTATTGTATTCCCATTTTCGTGTAAATGTCATAGCTTATACTTTCACAATAAAATGAAAACTTACTGGTCCTAAGCAAAACTGATGTTTCTGTCTGTCGTGCAAAGTGAAAAGTTCTGCACCTGCTGAGGCCCATCTATCTGAGAGACAAAAAAAGTCACTCCTTAGCTTCTCAGGAGCATTTAATCAAAAACACACAATACACACATATCAAACAATAACAAAGATGAGGTAAATCCCTAACTATCAAAATGATAAAAATGTTAGGCGGACTCAAACTAAGCCTCCACAAAAAAACAAAAAAAATATGTAAGGCCAAATGTGCTGAAATTAGATAGCTCACCAGATTTTTGCCATAGAGATTTTGGGGCTAATGTAGTCATTGAGATTTTTTGTCCACCAATCGCTTGCATCTCTTCATCCACCAATTTCGTCAATTTCTCTAGTGCTCGTTGCCCTAGTGGGAGCATATGAAAAGCTCCTGCATAACTCTGAGCAACTATATCATTGTACAGCATCAACTGAAAAGGAAATCAGGCATTTGTCAAACCGAGGCAACTGGAGAAATCACATTCAATACAATGACTGAATTGTTAACATAATTTCTTTTTTTCACAAAACTCTTTCCTCTTAAAATAATATATCAGGGTTAAATTTGCTGAAATATATTGAGTAATTGTAATTTAGCAACATGAACTAAATGAGAATTAATGGGGATGAACAAAACTGATCAACAATTTTCTCACTAAATTCAACTGCAGAAACAGGTGGCAAATTCTCTTTAACAGCCATATCTCGACTTCTTCTGGAGATAAAAGAAAGACTTTTTTTTACCCAAAGAAAGAGAAATAAATAAGCTTTAAAGTGACACCAATAACATAGTGTTGCGTCTCACAATTAAAAAAAAAAAAAGGAAATGGCAAATTTTTTTCCAGTTTTTTGCAAAACAATATCTTGAATGGTATCAAATTTGACTTTTAAAAATCATCAAAGAAATGAAATTTAAGGGAAAAAAAATACCTTTAAAAGCACAAAAAATGTCACTGACATTTTAATTGGAACCAATGAAAACAATATACATCAACGGATTTCTTAACATATATACAATTTTAAGGTAAATATCTCAATAAAGGAATTATTCATGAAATTATCTCAAATTCAATTTTTCTCCATACCGTATGGCTGAGGCAGGAAAGGCCCAACTCCTGATCACGGCGATCTGATTTGCTTTTAGGCTGTAGCTTTCCAAAATTTTGGAACAGTCTTGATACATAACGTCGATAACAATATGAACCCATAACTGCCATTCAGCTTTAGCACTTCTCCATATAAAACAACAAATCCCAATCTAAAACTTCCACTCACTGCAGAAACTGCAAAAGTTAATACATAAAAGTTGAAATTTTCACAAGGCTGATTATCAAATAACAGCCATAATAAAATGGTTGTATTTTATGGCCCTCCTAAATCTACAAAAGGACCTACACTAATTCTAGTTTGTAATGAAAGAATTTCAGCAAAAATTTTTGTATCAGCAGTAGACAAAAATCTTGATCATCGACAACATACAACTACAACTATTGTAATATCAGTCACAAATGGATCAAAGTTTCGCTACTTGGGTTTCCCACCAAACAAAGTAATGTACTTAAATGAATCCTGAAAGGTGATCAAACTGATCAACATAATTATGGGTATGTTTCATCATTCTTAGAAAACTGTGGTCCCGGCTTATGAAATCATACAACCAGAAGTATCAACCCAGAAAACCGAGACGTGCAAAATGGCACACAAATCAAATAGTGCCTTCCAATTATTTAGTGCCATGATTCCAATTGCCAATTTAAGTCGGTTGGCAAGAATTCACTCCAACATGCAAGGATGCAGCCTTGGGAACATGTTACATTGCTACATGGATACAATATATTTGAGATGCGACAGGATGGAATCAAGTGCTGGTCAAGCTATGAGGTGACTGGAGAAATCACATTTTTTTTTTTAACAGTGAATGGATTTGTAATGCATCTTTTTTCGTCACAAAACTCTTCCACATCAATCTAAAAATGCATTTCAGAGCTAAATTTGCAGAAAAAAAAAATGTAATTAAGTGGCATGGCTTAATAAGGATTAACAAAGTGATCGACCATTTTCTCACTAAATTCAGCTGCGGCAACTTTAATTGCCAGTATCTCAACTTCAATTCAAGAGAGTACAAACAATTTTGACACACAGAAAGAGAAATGAATAATCTTCCAAGGATGTCAATCTGAATACATGAAAAAGTAGGAAAAATTCCTAGCATGTTCTTTAGCAACATGTAAAACTGCAGTGTGTTAATACAGTGGTCCCCGCCTAAGAACCCTCCGCCTAAGAGCCCGGTCCGCCTAAGAACCCGCCTCTGCTGGGAAACGGAATTTTTCCTCTATAA
>JBCAUA010337667.1:0-18929 GCA_038406235.1 Peronia verruculata | reverse complement strand
AATTACCCCATAAGTACTGCGTATCTTGGTCCGACACCGGGCTCTTAGACAGATTTTTTTATTTGGGAGCACCCAGAGCGGGTTCTTAGAGGGGTAAGTTATAGAGGAAAAATTCCGTTTCGCAGCAGAGGCGGGTTCTTAGGCAGACCAGGCTCTTAGGCGGAGGGTTCTTAGGCGGAGACCACTGTATTATAGCAGTTATGAAGAGAGACATACTGTATTCCCCCACATGTTCCATGTCACTGTCTTCATCAGCAAGAACTTCCCAGGAATCTGGAGCCTCTGATTTTTTCTCCTCCTTCATATTTTCATCAGAATCTGAGATATGAAAGGTTATATAAAGCTTGTGGTTACACAAAAGATTTGGCCAAGACAACCTTTTAAACTAATCACTTCCTTCAAAACTTTCTTGCAAGACTAAATCTGTACAGGGCTACTGCTATTTTATCTCCAATTTTACATTAAAAAAAACAGCATCCTCTATTCATCTTCTAACCATTATGCTGCAAAGTCATTTCACAGTCATGACAATGGACATAGAAGTTAGAAAATTCACCTATTCTCTACATTCTCTGAGTCTAATTAAAACAACAACTGTTCTGGTATCTTGTCAGTGACTAATGAAGATTCTATTTGCTGATTACAATTGTTCTAATAAGGTTACTTAAGAGGGTGGGGTTGGGGTGGGCGCGTGGCATGTCCTGAAATATGGATTTTGTTAAAAAAAATGCGATTTTGCACTTTTGTTTTGTCTTAAGAGTATTGCGTTTTCTGCGTGTAAAAATAGTATAAAAATGGTATCAAAAAGTTGCTAAGTCCATTCAGACATTCTAACCTATTTGACCAATGGTCATTCAATGGTAGACCTGGCGTATTGTCAGTCAGGATTTGGCTCCACCTGGCTGCTAAATGAGGCCATAGATCATCATGATTTGATTTTTGTATATATGCAAAGGGTGCAAGAAGCACTTGAATATCACCTCTCCTAGCAAATATCATGAGTTCCAGTGCCAGGGTTGGACACTGGATGACCACTATGGCGTGAGAAAAACTGCTGATCATGCAAATTATCAATGTACGTGT
Source organism: Peronia verruculata (assembly GCA_038406235.1). NCBI lineage: Eukaryota > Metazoa > Mollusca > Gastropoda > Systellommatophora > Onchidiidae > Peronia > Peronia verruculata. The sequence continues at coordinate 17,846 of JBCAUA010337667.1, read as the reverse complement.
TCTAAAATGACTTTCCTCATCCTGTAAATAGTGCAATTTTACTTTCTTTCTGCTACTAATAGCTCAGTTGTCGACCACATGTCATAGTAAAGGTCAAAACACTCTTGGTTTCCACTCAAAAATGATATGGGGGACACACAAAGGCCCTCAAGTACACGAAAGTGGTTCTTATAAAGATGTGGGGTAGGGAGCAAAATTCAAAAATAAATACGTCCAGAGAGCCAAAAACGGCAACAAGAGACACAGAAGTCATGACAAGAGGGCTAGTATGACAAAAAAAAAAAAAGCTGTTCCAAGGCTGAAAGCCGAACACAAAACTGTCCATGTCAATTTTTCGTTGAAAAAAACTTTAAATGCATTTTTTGTTTTTCGACAGTTTTTTGCTATCTCCTTTTTTTTATTTCGAAACCGATTCAAACCAAATTTGGTATGCATCATTGTCACCAGAAAACCCAAAAATTACAAATGCGTGTTAAATTAGGTCGGTAAGTTTTAGAGAAACTTGGGCTTTTAATTTGAAAACATGGCGAAATTTGAATTTTCGTTATAGGGCTTTTTCAAAAATTTATAGAAAATTTTGTATTGCATGGAATGAACTGAAAATAGCTAATCTTTTGGACAATATATCAAACAATACATTCACCAAATTTTATCAATTTGCGTTGAAATCTGGCAGAGGAGATAAGATTTAAAATCAGTCAATTTAGGGAGGCCAAAATCCAAGATGGCAGCACTGCCATGGCAACCGTATGAAAAAGTTGATTTTTTTCCATTATCTTCCTCTAGTTTGAACATGCTGAATATGATGGAAAAGGTTAAAATAACCTCAAAGAAAAATTTAGGCACAAACAGTTGCTTCTATTTCTGCCAGATGAAAAAAAAAAAAAAATTCATCTACAATTTACCCTGGCTATTTGTTCGATGATTCTGATATACAAATGTAGTACTGGAAGATGATGCCACAACACCTGTGTCACACCATGAGGCTGAAGATGCTGCTCCTCTGTCATGTTGCCATTTGTGACCTGTTCAGGACAACAGTGATAAAGAACAAGTGTAAGTAGTGAAACATTTCAATGAAATAGTTGTTCTTCACTGTGTACCCATTGACAAACTGAGATTCAGTGAAATTTTGTTCAGCTTGGTTACACCACAAGCTTCATTAATTCTGCTTTAAAAAGTCTTCTCAACCATGTGAAATTACAATAAAACCTGGGCTCAAACCACAAGCCTTTTAATTCCAAATTAATATACACCATGTAATAAACTGTGTCCAAAATATTTCTTTATGAAGCTTGTGTCATCTTTTGTGTATATCATAACCTAAATCCACAAAGCATTTATACCTGATTTTCCAGAAGGACAAGACGTATTTTCATTGTCTCTTTCACCTTCCTTCAAGTTGTTCAGAAGTTCCCGAATATTTCTCTCTCTAGTCTTGTCGATAGATACTGTAGATCTCTGGGGAAAAAAAAAAAAATTAAATTATAGTGTCCAAATTTCAGTCATCTGCCTCAGCCGGATGGAATGATTAAATGCAAATATATTTAGTAAAATTATAACTCCTTCATAAAGGACTTTACTGATTCATTACCAGCAGATTTATCCTGTTATTTCATCACACAATCACATGCAGCTGCTCATTCTCATATGAGTTTCTTGTATCTTTCTATTGATCATCATTTCCTCCTTCTCTGCCATGTGCAAATGTACTTCCACATTAAAAAATCTTTCCACAACATAAAAATCTTACTTACATTCACTTTCTGTTCCCTCTCCTTCCGAGCTTGACTGCGTCTTGCATACCACATTCCAATCTCTCTCCCTTTCAGGCCTGGGGGTGGACGCTCTCTATGTGATCCTGGTCGATCATCTCTATTTTCACCTGAAGAAAAAAAGTGAATTAAGTACTGATTCTTTTATTCTCAGTTATTTCTCTTGTAAAACATAACTTCAATTAATATTTCAGTAGTAAAAATGATTATCTTGCAAAGAAGAGGGGTTTTGAGAAAGAACAGATGACAATTTGAAACATGAATAAACTAATAAAACTTACAGAAACCATCATTCTGAGAATTTCCCAACATGAATGGACGATGAGGTATTTCGAGATTACTCACATAATCAAAAGATTTTCCCTCGCACAATTATTTCTGTCAATGTTCTGCTCAAGGCAGGCAGGTTATGACAGAATATAAGAATTCAAGATACTCACACCATATTTAAACAAAACGAAGAGCGAGCAAAGGTTTCCTCAGTTATGTGACCAATCAAGAAGTACCTCATTTCATTGAGAACACAGGCAGGTGCCATTTGACTGAACTTGTAACAGTAGTAACACAGTTGTATTGTAGATCTAAATGGAGGTGTCTGTAATTCCCATTTGAAGGAGGTGTAGCCTAGAGTGGAGAGATCTAGATCTAGATAAGATTTTAGCCCTACATAAATCATAATTTAATAGACTAGTTCATATATCGACTAGGCAAAAACCTGAGGTCTGTTCCGTAGCCAAGCACTTGCAAGCTTTTTGCCTTTGTGTGCTCGCCAAGCTCAATGCTTGGCTAGCACAAGTTACAGTCTAACGGAGTGTTTAGCAAGCACAAAACAGCTGTTTATGGTTGCTCAGCAATCCTCTTGTGTGCGATTGAAATTTATGTTCGATATAGATTTAGATGATTACATGACAAGAAAATTGTCATTTCTGGAATTATTAAACAAGTTTTTCATGGGAATGTGGGAAATTTTGAGCAGAGATAAAAATTTCCACTTACTTTCCATCCAATTTTTAACAGCGAAGGAGTTTTGAACGTGCTAAACATTCATGATTTATCAAGTTGAAATAGCTAGATGTCGGCATTTCTACGCAAGAAGTCGACTGCAAATAATAATAATGATAATAATACTTCTTTTTAAAAATCAAGTTCGAGATTTCCCCTCTTCCCCCTCGTAGAACTAGATCTAGAATCGATGTTTTCACAGATAGCCCAACTCGAAACGACTAGATCTACATCACGCCCAGCGCCCTCTGAATCATCAATGCCATTGGCTGTCTTGAACCGATGGGCGCCGCCATTTTTGCTTGCTAAGAGTAAGCACATAGGTGGGTGTGCTTGCTGTTCTTGGTGAGCAGCAAAGCAAAAAGCTTGTGAGTGCTTGGCTACGGAACGCTGCTCGGTAAGCGCAAGGCAAAAGGCTTGTGAGTGCTTGACTATGAAACAGACCTCTGGAAATCTGGGCGGTATATAAATAAAAACAGAGAACAAAGTTGTTTTCTAAAAATAATCAGCAGAAACAGTGTTGTTATTGAAAGTATTGTTTATTAGCAATAGTAAGACAATTTGAAATAGATCTGCATTTTTGATCAAAGGGTCCGGCAACCTGAAACATTTTCTGGCAACCTCAACTTCTTAGGTTAGGAGCCCGACTGGCTCCTTAGCTGGCTGGCTAAATCTCAGGCCTGCGTACAGACATAGACCGATACACACCCATCAGCGTAGAAAAGTCTCCTTTTTGAGTCATGGTGAAGCAGAGCATATTGCGTAACTGACAGAAGAATAAATGCAACCTTTTTTTGTAATTGAGATGCGACACGATAGAATCTGCCTCTCGTCAAATTTTCAGTGTATGAAGTTACTGGCATCACTGTAGAGATTTTTCATTTCCCTATCAGTTGTGAAATAAATTTTTTAAAAAATGGTTGTTCTCTCATTAGAAGTTTAGATATTGGCAATTAAAGATGATGGGGGTGGCCTGCTACTGCTCAATTTATTGAGAAAAACTCCGCTCAGTTTTGTAAATCCTTAATAATCCTTGTTAGGCCATGCCACAAAATTTCAACTTTTGGGCTTTTACTCGATCTATTTTAATAAACTGAACTCTGAAATGCATTTTTAGAGTGATCTAGAAGGGTTTGATGAAGAAGAAAAAAATTGGCGTCAAAAATTCATTCACTGTTGAAAAACACACGATTTCTCCGGTCGGCTAAGTTTGACGAGCGCCTAATTTCATCGTATTGCGTCTCAATTAATTTCTTTAGAAATGCAGACCTTTCAAACAAGCAAAATTGACCTTTGTGCCTGCAGCTCCTGCCATGAAAATGACTCCCAGAATGATTGTGTATACGAAATATTAACACCAGGTGTAACTTTAAGTGACACAGAGGTTTTTATTAAAATAAACCTTTTCAGGAATAAAACTTTTTTCCAGCTGCTTACGATGTCGAGACATTGTTCCTCTATTGTGGCGGTGCTTCATTATCGCCAAAGAAAACTGTCATACTAAGAAATAAATATGTAGAAGTGAACTAAAGATGACTTCATTCGATAGGCGACAGTGACGCAAGCATTCTCTCCACTGAAATAAACAAGGGTCATATTGTTTGGGTTTTGTTTTGTTGTTGTTTATTGTTGTTTTGTTTTGTTTTTACCTAGTATATATCAAATTTTGGTTGTGCTGGGTATGGCAAGTTGTATGGACTTTTTGAAATCCGAAGACGAAGTCAACCTGAAATAGATCTTTCTTTTTTTCATCTTGGCATAACTCGCAAATAACTTAGTCCTGAATGTTGTCATAGGGCCAAAAATGCTAGACTATTAAGTATGAATATTATGTACATATTTTATGTCATGGCACAAATCTTCTTCGGAAGTACCAACAAGTTTTAGCGTTGTGGAAAGACTAGTTATTATCTCAAAAGGCCAGTCAGCCCAGTCTATTTGTCTCTGAGTGTCTGGCTTTTCTCTGTGTGAGGAGTAACTACCTATACAGGGGGAGGCAGAGTAACAGAAAGGAAATACCCTAAGAATTTATAAAATCTGACACCAAGGTTTTTCAAAATGCAGAACACCAGACAACGTACTAGTAATTTGTGTCACCCGGTTCCAGCAATTCTGTCTTAAATCTAAAGAAAACAATAATAATAATAATAATAATGTGGAATAAAATGCCTGCTTAGAAATCTATCTTAGGTAATGCTGGTAATTTGTGCGAAAAAAAATATATAATATGAAAAATTGAAAATATTTTTTACAAAGATTTTGGCCTTCCCACGACAAAATTGCTCTCAGTGGTTGCCATGGAAACTAGAAACATTCAGGAGATCACTAGTGTTATCATATATTTATGATACCCGTACATTTTATCTTCCTCCGCTTAACCTTCCCATCATTTGCAACTTGGTTTCTTCCTCCAAAATCTTTTGCCCTTTTCGAGTTACCTGCTGGTAGTTCATACCTTCGTGATTTATCTGATGATGGAAGCTTTTTGAATTTTCTGCACCCCATCTGTCACCTCTCAAATCGCCTTCCCTAAGCCAAGCAGATTACCAATGCCCTTTTGTTGTGTTTGTGGTTACAGAAGTCCACCAAGCTGCGCCAGATGCTGCTGTCTCCAGAGCTGGAGTTCATCATGGAGGCGCACAGTGGTATCAGTGCTTGCATCGCTGAGGAGGCTGGTGAGTGGCACACATTATGACATACTTATAAACTATTCAGTCACGCGTTCAGCGCAGTATCCCGCCCGACGTTTTCTTTCTCTTTGTCTTTCTCTTTTGTTTTGTGCTCATCCTCATTTCCCGTCATTTTTTCTTTCTTTTTTTTTTCTTTTCTTTCTCTCCTTCATTCTTTCTTTCTTCTCTTCTTTATTTATGTATTTATTCATTTATTTATGAATCTATTTCCCATTGAAGTGACATGTGTTAAAAGCATTAATGGAAATCGATGTCTTCAACGAAAACACGTTTCAAAAAATGTAGTCTTGAATAGTTTAGCATTTTCTGTCCAACCCATGTTATTCTTTCTTTCCTTCTCTCTCTCTCTCTCTTGTTCTTTTCTTCTATCCTGTCTCTTTTTTTTCTGTGTGTGTATGTTTGCTGTCTTACTTTTTCCCTTTCTTTCTTCCACTTATTATTTATTTGTCCCTTTCTATCTTTCTTTCTTTCTTTCTCTCTTCTGTCATTTCATTCTTTTCCCCCCACGTCACTCTCTCTCAAAGGTTTCAAAGGTATTTGGGCCAGTGGCTTGTCCATGGCGACACAGCTCGGGGTCCGAGACAGCAACGAAGCCTCCTGGACCCAGGTTCTGGAGGTGCTGGAGTTCATGAACGACGCCTGCAACATTCCCATCCTCGTGGACGCAGACACGGGCTACGGCAACTTCAACAACGCACGCCGACTGGTGCGTAAGCTGGAGGATCGTGGCATTGCTGGTAAGCGGGTCTGCCGAACTGCAGGCTTAAGTTTGTCTGTCTGATTGTTCGTCCATCAGTATGTTAGGCATCCATACATCTATCGATTGATCTGTCCATTCATCTATCCATCCATCCTCCAGCTCACCCAATCCATCCATCCATCCATCCATCCATTCTTTTGTCTGTCTGGCTGTTTGTCTGGGCATCTATCTGCCTGTCTGTATAATTATCTGTGTCTATCTAATCATCCAACATTCCAGAAAGAAAGAATGAGAAAGAGAAATCGGCATCATATCAAAGCAGTACAAATAGTGTTTGTGTGACCTAATCACCTGTATTTCTGCAGGCGCTGCTGTGGAAGACAAACTATTCCCTAAGACCAATTCTCTCCTAGAGCATCGGGCTCAGCCACTAGCTGATATCAAAGAATTCTCTTTGAAAATCCAGGTATAAGATTTATTCTTTATTTATTTTTTGTTCAATATGTGTTGCTATTTTCTTCCCACCTTTTTCTCGATTTTCTTTTCTCTTGATTTTTTTTTTTTAATCTACTCCATCCTTTTTTTTTTTTTTTTGCATATAATTTTTTCTTTTACATCTTGTGTATCTCATATATTTCAGGACTTTCTTTCTTTCTTTCTTTCTTTCTTTCTTTCTTTTCTTTCTTTCTTTCTTTCTTTCTTTCTTTCTTTTCAAGTTGTCATAGTCACTTTTCTCCTCAGTTCACACTTTTGCACTTTTTTCTTGAAACAAAAAAATTGCTTGAAAAATTATATGATTAGCATGGAAAAAGGAAAGAAACGGTTTTGTTCCATATTCCATTTTTCTTTGAGCACATGGGAAATGAAACGGTCATTAGGGATTACTTTTTTTTTTCCATTGCGAGCATCACATCTCCAGTGTCTGTTGTCCATTCATGTTCAGCTGTCAGGATATAATTTTATATCTATCTATATATATCTTTTATGTATCTATTATATGTATATCTTACATACATCAAAGGAGATGGAAAGTACCAGTGCTTTTTTTTTTTTTATATGATTGTAACAAGACCACTGGATCTGGATAGCTTAATATAATCCCCCGCGGGGGACCCGGGATTTATAAGCAAGTTCTCTGCTCCTACCTGCAGGCAGTGTAAGCCTCCCATCAGTGGGGTGTGTCCCATGCAGTGCTATCTCAGACATTCCAGGGAAGATATATCTTCTCTCTCTCCTTGGTCCTGCTTCTGTCCTGCTTTCTTTCCTCTCTTCTTCTTGTCATGTAAGCATATCTTATCACGTTTGACACAATATAGCCGTAATCTTGCTGACGTGTCGTTAAACCCCAATACAAACAAACAAGCTTATTACAAATGAAAGATTATACAATCTATATGGATTTTGCAGGCCATGAAAGACACCCAGAGGGATCCTGATTTCAACATTGTGGCCAGGGTGGAAGCGCTGATTGCCGGCTGGGGAGTTGACGAGGCCTTGAAGAGAGCTGATGCCTACCTGGAAGCTGGAGCCACCGCCATTCTTATGCATAGCAAATTGAAAGAACCAACAGAAATACAGGACTTCTTGAAGGCATGGCAGAATAAAGTATGTTGTGTGCTTTGTACACTTCAAAATCTATGAAGCATTTTAGGTATTCCAAAAGCTAAATACTGTATTATCAGCCAAAACATAGGAAGCATCTAGTGTTTCATATTTAGTAATAACTATGTTGTGTTTTATTTACTTTAAAAGCAGTATATTTTATTCACTTTCATAAACTACATGGTGTTTTAACACTTTTTTTGGAACTAGGCTGTAGGGAAGACCTGGCTTTTGTTTTGAGTTGAATTTCATAGCATTAACATACAGTGTATCTTTATATGAGAAAATGCCCATCTAGTCACTATTCAAAATATGCTCAGGTCCATGATAAGCCTTCTCGTTACTCTGAAATTTGGAAATTCCCTGATTTTTAAACTGTGTGAATATAAGAATGTCACGGAGGCTAAATCTGCTTAAAGACCTGCTCATTAAGATTTGTATATGAGTTACTTTGCAGGTAACATACATTGTTGCAACGAGGTGCTTGTTTGATTTTTACTATGTTGTACATCTGAACTGTCATATTTGAATATGAATAACTACCATTACAGAAATGTTATCACTTCTGTAGTCAGCCCTGATATATCCAATGTTAATCCTTTGGATTTCAGTGGGCATTTGTTAAACTTTATAATTGCTCCTTCCCTCTTATCAACTTCAGTTGTTTTTTTTTTTGTCGCTTGCTTGGTCCTTAACTCTGTGCAGGATGACAGGCACATGACAGGAGGGACCTCCACTCTTTTTTTCTCTCCGCCGAATTTGTCATTACCTCTCATCAATATCAGGGTGAAATGAGTAGGTTGTTAATGTTTTCTCAATGTGTGTGCCCCCGGCAGGGCCCAGTGGTGCTGGTTCCAACCACTTACTACAAGACCCCTATGCAAGTATGGAGAGACAACAACATTGCCATGGTGATTTGGGCCAACCATTCAATCAGAGCCTCTGTTAAGGCCATGCAAGAGTTGACAGCCAAAATCTTCAAGGAACAGTGCATTGTGGATGTGGAGCCCAATGTAAGTTGTCACTCATTTCATTGCAAGTCATGCGGAACAGAAATGCATTTGGTGTTATATCAGTTTTTATCTTGTTTTATGTTCTGCACTCTTTCACATGTATGAACAGTTTTTGAACACATCAGTCATTGCCCCTAGATAAAGAACCAAAGTACAAATGCAGAATGAGTTGTAAGTCCTTGGACTAGAAGGGGAAATGTTGAGCTGAATGCAATGGCAGGGCTAATATCGCTATAATTTGGCAGAAATCAAAAGAACATTTATCTCTGAATTACCAGAATATTGCTCATAATGGGCAGATTGTAACCATATCCGAATGATATGAGGTGACGATATAGAGTCATGTGCTAAAGTCTTTAGTTTTATTGACGTTTCTCCTGATTTTAGCTTGTGTTGAGAGGTCACCTTCTGTCTCCTCAGTTTGTGATATCTTTGGCTACAGTTTAGCTAAATGAAAACTTTTTTCACCCTGTGAAAATGTATAAATTACACGAATGATAGCAGTAAGTCATTATGGTGGAAAATTGATATGTGACTCATTTAAGTGATATTGTAAAACAAATAAAGATATGTCCAGTGTGTAGTTTTATTCATAATAGAACACAAGGAATGTTATGAAAAAACCTTCGCTTTCCACAAAACTTTAATCAGATCATTTACTGTTGTTTGTATTTCCACCTCTCTCATTTTTACATCAGTCCCTTCTGTCTGTTGTACTGGTCAGCTCTTTAGAGCATAAGGGATTGTTGTTAAATGAAAGAAATATCTGTCTACAGTCACTGGAGATACTGTATGAATGGGACACCATATGAGACTTTTTAGCAGTACTGGTTCCTGACATATGAAACCTGACAAGACATTAATTAACCAACAATGAGTATGGGTGATAAATTTAAGAAAAAAAAAAAAAATCACAAATATTTTAATAATGGCAATATGCTTTTCCTTTCCTCTAGTGAATATCTAGGTCACCCTCTTTTTGTTGATATGATCATATCAGCAAGCTTTAACACGTTCTCAGTATTATGTCATTTGAGCATTTGAGCAATACCTTAACCTTATCTCTCCTTTTACTACCATATCAGATATATATCAGTCTAGTGAATGAAATTACAATTATAATCTGTTCCTGAGATCTTTCTCATGTTTTGCAGTAATTCAAGTTCTGCCCTATTGTTTTTCCTAACAGATTGTCACTGTCAAAGAACTATTCCGACTGACCAAGGACGACGAACTGAAAGAGGCAGAGGATAAATATCTCCCCAAGTCTGAATAGAAATGTTACTTAACATTCAGTTTGTTGTCTGTTGATGCCTGAGAATGAAACTTTTTAAACTAGGTTAAAATTTCTCGAAAACATGCCGTACTTATTCGCACAGTCCTCTATGAAAAAGCCATAGGCAGTGAAAGAACAAACTTTAGTTACACATATTATACGGAATAGAAATTTAACAGAATTAGTCTCTGCAGGATAATTGACACTTGTTTGTGTGATTCTAGTCGCAAGCATTTTTAACGTTTTCGGCTTGACCGCACATTATATTAGATTTTCAGTCATTAGCTTTTTGCCTCTCTAATCTGAAAAGTTCACATGATTAGATATCAACAATTTCTAGACTTTTGTACCCACAATACACCACCAGTTTTGAGCAGTTCTTATTCAGTGCTTTTTTTTTGTTTTTAGAAGAGACTAAATTGTCCTCAGGATAATTTATTGCAATACCCAGTGCTGGCCATTGGAATTAATTTAACAATCAAATGTTTTCAGTGGGTCAGTATTCATTTATTCAGTTCTTTCAGCAAGTAAGAGAATGTGGTATGAACAAACAGACCAAAGAATGCTTAACAGGACGCGAGGAAATTTATTGTTCATTGTATCCTAGTTTATGTCATAGAGCTTTGTAATCCTGGCATGAGGTTTGGAATGAAACTTTGTTCCAGTGGGTGGTCGAGGATAAAAAGAAACTTAGCCAGTCTGAGAGTACTTGGGATGGCAATTAAACTATATATTAAAAAATATATGATTAAAGTAAAACTAGAGAGCATATTAAATATTTGCATAAACTTTATTTTGGCACAATCCAGGCTTAATGTGTTTTACAGTCGGATGATTGCGATGATGGCTGGTTCCTCAGGTCTGAGGATCAGTGCACAAAAGGTCTTTTGCAGCATGCCCATCTATGATGGTTTAAACCAATCTGATGTCGACACACCTAGTTTCAAATTGGGTATGTGTATCTTTGAGTGGATGAGTTTTGGGCAGCTGTTGCCTTCCTTTGCCAGCACTTGTCCTTTGCTGCATCTTTTCTTATTACTTCATGTCAGTATCTTAACAGACCAAGTGTGGCTAAGCCTTTGTTTATTAGACATTCAGATCATTATTAGTATGACAAAAGTATGCTCTGTCCCAGTTCAGCCTGGGTTATATCAGAAAATATGTGTAAATTGTGTCCTAGGACAAGACTTTGGATTCTGTGAGAAGTCTGTTTTAGAACTACCAAACTGTAATCTCTGGCTTGAAGTAGAACAGGATCACAAGATTTGAGAGTGGGTTGTGGAACTCTCCAGTGTCAGTCAGAGCAGATCAGATTGAGCTCTGACATGACGTGAATGAGTCACCAAGACACCAAACACCTGGCTGTGTTCACATGACAGGGATCGGCCTGAAACGTTTTTAGAGACACCCATTGAGTTTTGTTGAAGTAGGATTTACTTTGTCCTTGTCACTGAGATAAGAATGTTTTCAACTGGCAAAACTGCAGAATTATGCCCCTTATCATTACATAACCAAATGAGATATGCCAAGGTTTGCCTCTAGTGATGTTTCATTTCTTCATGTGTATGACTAGAGGATCTTGCTGAGGGCATAACAGTGCAGAAGTATGAAAGTACCATGTCACTTCTCTCAGTGACTTAAGCTGGTTTCAAGAGTGACATGTATCAATTCTTGAAATAGACAAGTATGTTTTTCAAGTGACTTTGGAGATGATGGATGACAGTTGAAAATGAAGCACAGTTTGTAGACGACATTTAGAAACTCACTCATGTCACTTAGCAAGTTGGCAGTTACATCGAGTCACTTATTTGCAGTCTTTTTTCAGAAAAATGATATCAGTATTGCAGTTTCCTTGAAGTGATTGCATTCTGCAAAATCTTCAGGTGAGAACCTGAAGCCACTACTGTCTCCTTCAATCAAACCATCACAGTGGCATTCTTTGCCAAGCATTAGAATCATCTTATATCTCTCTCTTAAATTACAAATGGGAACACTCATCTCATCAAACTGCATAATAGCCAAATATAATTTATACTGAAATGCAAATGACGTTTTGAATTATTTTTTGAAATGAAGTGACACTTTGGCTCTGAACACACAGGATTTTTGATTTCTCACGTTCTGCACTGAAAAGTGTACAAAACCACAATAGACAAAAAGAAATGATGTCGCAGAAAACGCGGCAATAAAAGTCAGACCAATATAGCTGAACTGCCTTTCACCTGCAGAAACTGAAATAGGTGGTGCTCATCAAACACTGACAATTGAGGTAATTTCAGTCATACAAGCCACCGCAGAAGCGGAAGAGACGGCCAATCTAAATAATTGTCACTATGCACCAATGCGGAATATAGACTGTTCTAATGTTTGTATTGTCGAATAGAGACATAGTAGTACTAGGAATTCTATAATTGCATAATAAATATCAGCATACCATGCCTCAACATGACATCCACTCCATGACCTAGTTCTGGCACTGTAGAAAATACACCAATCCCTAAGAACAGAAAAAGAAAAAAAAAAAGTGAAGAACAACTGGTGTAGCCAGTCACCAGCCAGTCACTGCTGGAAAAACCAGCCATGCCCTTCACTGAGTGTTGACCTCTGTGTTTCTCTTTTTTTTTTTTTTAATCTTTTATCTGATGACCTGTAATGTACAACAGTTTATTTATCTGCATCAGGTGCAAAAAATCTCAACCTTTGTTTGGGACAACTTAATTTCATTTTCTCCAACTATAACTTTACCATATATGTAACTCCATATATCAGGGATCTGAATTTGTGTGTATTATTTGGATCATTACTTATTATTACAACAAATGGTTTCATATGCTTACATACACTTGCCTATTTCAGTATCAGCTCTTTTCATGATGAGCCTATTGAAACTTCACGGAATTTCTCGTCTAACCTAAATCAATGCAAAGTGACAAATATTTAAAGCAGCAACTTTATTAAGTGTTGAAATTTCTCTCTCCTATTGTGGGACAGGGACTGATCTAATCTCAGGAGATGACAATCATCTTAAATTTGGAGACTTAAGACATGTCAGCTGAGTCAAGATCAAGTAAGAAGATACTAGTAACTTTCTAGGGCCCATTGTGGTGAAATGAAAATGGTATGATTTAAACTGTAACAGGAAAAGATGCTTAAATGTAAAGAAATTGAAATTTCTCATGTAAATTATTATTTTTTTTAAATGATTGTTACTTACCATAGTGGAAGTTGTCAGATAGTAATCACTTGTGATGGAGTCTGATGCATAACTGAAACTTTGCATAATCTAGCACAGTAATAGACAGAGGTTATATGTGATATCTCAGGTATATATATCATTTAATTTTTCAATACGATAGTCCAAGACACTAGTAACGGCAGTAAAGACATGCATTCATATATTATAATCTCAGTGGAGTGAAGAATCTGCTTATATCATTTACTTGATACAAATCTCATGAATTATTTACATGTATCTTTACTTTGAGATGGTTTGGTTCATGGAAAAACAATATGGTCAAACCATATTGAGATTACTATGAAGTGTGAAATCTCATAAAAAATAAGCTATATGCATCTATTTCCTGGCAATTGATAGCTGAGGGTTTGAATTCCATCTTATCTTTACTTATATCAAATTTGAGGCCTTGAATCTGAACTACTTTTTACGAGCTATATCCAGCAGTGTGCTTGCCAGATAAAGACTTGTGGGTGTTAGTTTCGTGGTGGAATGCATATGGAATTTTGAGAGGGAACAATAATAAGTTGTTCTTGAATAATTCTGCGTAAATATACAATTTATATAAATCATAATGTGAATCATACATAGTCATTGTTTCTTTCTTCAAATCTTTAATTTATAATTTGTATAGTCATGATAAAAAACATAATGTTGTTCATTTGTTTAAAAATCCCTGTGTTCTTCATTATAATTAATGTGATTGATCGTGAGATTTCTTGTACTTTTTAAACATTTTTTTTTTTCTGTTATTAACATAATCATAGGTTGTTGTTAATAGTGGGTCTATTTATTAATTTATTTATGTATATAATTTATTTGGATGACTTTGAATTTATTCCACAAGAGACTTGTTTTTTCAACATGCTGTTAAGGACATATCCATGACCCATCTTGGTCGTGAAGAAAATCATGTTTGTCTCTCTAGCTCTCACACTTACAGGTGACAATGTGAAGTTAGTCAGACAGCCATTCTGCATCCTCAGCAACAATCTACAATGTTAATAAAAGAGGAACAACTATGAGAGTGACAGTTTTGTGCAGTGGACTTTTCTGCATGGAAAACGAAATCGTGGCATTTGTAAAGTCACTCTCTGATTTTCATACAAATGTTACAAAGAAAACGTTGACAATTGAACTTAGTATATTGACTTAAAAAAGGAGGGATAACTCATTTTAACATCTGGTTGGTTTTTGACATTTGTTCCAAAGGCACATGAATTGGCTTTTACTGTGGGAGCTATTCTGAGGATTTTGTTTTGTATGCTTTGTTTTATTTATATATATATTGTGGGTGTCAATATTTCAGTTGCCAGAGCTGCCTCATATATAGATTTCTGTATGTACCAGCCATGTAATGTCTACATCACTGAAAGGACAGAACGTAGAATATTGGACAATTTATTTAATCATTTTCCATGTTGTTGTTGTTAATTTTGATGTTACGGATGCCTGCGTTATCTTCCAATGGACGTTTTGAGTTTGGAATATCAAAAGGCTGCACATGTTTTAAAAATTAACTTAAAAAGTTGCAACGAGACAAATTTAAACTCCATTGTACATTGTTGTCAAGTAGATCTATTCCAAAATCATTTCCTGAGCTTCATAAGCCATCTTTTCAGTTCCCAATGAAATAGTTCTCTTACCAAGGCAGCAGGAGAAAGACAAAAGGATCGCTACAATACAGTTTGAAGAGAAAACATCCACTGATAATAAAATGCAATATACACAAGAGAATTTGAGGGTACATGTTAATGCACAGAGAGGATATTAATTATTTGTCCTGAAATCTGCGTGAATTGATATACAGACATAAAATGTGTGACAATTCAGAATAAGACAAATTAAAGTTGGAATGGAGTAAATTTGCCATTTTGCAACAACTACTGTTTTTTCCAGTAAGATCCTGATCAAAATTGTTTTACTGTTTTGCCTCAAAAATACGTCAACATCTATTCAAAACGTTTTTGTTTTGTTGGTTTTTTTTTTTTTTTTTCAAATTTCTGTTTGTTCCCTATTATAAAAACAGATTCCAAGCTTAATAGATGTACATTTTTTTTCCAATCCCTCTTCATGCTTTCTTATTATTGTCCGTCTGTTTCAAATAGGCTACATTTATCTCAATGGTTCACATTTTGAATCTTTGATCTGCATCAACCACATTGTTAAAATGTGCTTTTTGAATCAGGAAAGGAAAGAGAGCAGAATGGTCAGAAAATAGAGAAATTCTTCAATATCAAACTGAAAATTTTGCTAGGCTGGGCTGAGATCCAAGTCAGTTGTGTTCATGTTTTGTGCTGTCTTGTGATGTAGCTGTTCACGGCTAATGAATCACCCACTATGGAGATGAGGCCTAAATGAAATACAGAAGTGAATTTATCTTTTTTATGAACTTTCTTTTTTGTACTTTATGATCATCATGTATCATCAAATCTTGAAATAGTCCAGCTGTGCCGTAAATTTCTGGTTATTGCATCACCACACTGTTTATATGGGGCTTCATCATGTTATCATCACTACATGACAGACTGCTTGGGTTTTTTTTTTTGTTTAATTATTATTGAAGTTTTGATTTCATACAGTTGTACCAAATCAGTGAATCATTAAATTTTGATGCATTGTGATAAACATATCAACAAAATTCTCTGTTGGAAAATCTGTCATATGGTTGTATGTACAGAGTCCAGCCATGACGAAAACATGTTTTGACACCCATAACTCACACAAAAATTGTAGACCAATGAAATGAGGTCACTGAACACAAAGACCTGTCCTGAAAGTTATAACATCTGAAACATTTTTATGCCTCAGTGACACCAGATTACTCAGTTTGTTGAGCATCAGCTTCCCTTGTATGCAAATGTAATTACACTTGTTTTGTATGTGGACTTTTCATATCTGTTCATCTTACACCATTTTAAAATTGCATTCTCTATGCTGTTTATAATATGATTAATGTTTAGCTGGGAAATGTTTTGGTTTTTTGTTACTTGTTTGTTATTTCCATTGTAGTGGTATTTTGTTACTTGTTTGTTATTTCCATGTCAGTGGTATTTTGTTACTTGTTTGTTATTTCCATGTCAGTGTTTATTTTTGTTGTCATTGTTTTGTTTTGTTTCTTTTTTTTTTTTTAACCTTATTTTACTGTGGCTTTGCAATGGCCAACTTCATAGGGAATCCTGTATACATGTACATTCCCAACCATTTCATTAACACCTCTGCTGGCTTAATGGGCTGTCAGTACGAGACGTATTATTTTTATTGTGACAAGGCCTGGCTGTGTTTGCATTTCTTGCATATCAGCACCTCATGATCTTTTTGTTTTTCATTTTTTTAACTTAAGTACCAATTTTATTGTTTGTAAATTTTTTCTCCCACAGGGTGAATAATTTCATGCTCATCTGATCAGACATACTTTTGTCAGTAAACTGTTTCTATAAAGGTACCAAAAAAATACAATTCTGGTAACTGGAATTTTTACCTGTAAGAACAATCTCCAAAATGTTTCTTGCAATAGAACTCCTTTATCCCTATTGTATTTCACCACAAATATTCTCCCCTCCCCTCCCCCCCCCCCCTTTTTTTTCCCATAACATTAGAAAAATCTGTAAGAGATTAATGATTTTTTTTTTTTAACTCTAAGAAAAAGCGTTCTGGCCCAGCTAGACCTTAGAATCTATTTGGGCCTATTGATGGTATTTCTTTCTGTCCATGCATAAGAAAGTTATTTTATCCAGTTAGCTATGTGACGCCTTTACTTTATGGTGCAACTTTTTTATTTGCCTTTGCTTCCTCATTGCAGTACTAGGCCCAGACAAAAATGTGAAGTCAATTACAAGTTTGATTTTGAAAGTTGACTCGCCTACTGTTTGGTTAGATGGAGCTTGACTTATATATTTATTAGTATTTTAATATCATCAGATCACACCATATCAACTTGTATTTCACTTTGTTTATACAATGTATGATTTTCAAAAATGCAATCATTACAGGGTTTCTCATTGTGACAACCAATTAACGAATATGTTGTTGTAGGTTTAGTTTAAATTTACAAATCAAGCCTTTCTAAATGAAATACATTTCATGAGCTCAGTTCTCTGTTGCTTTGTCTCCATTTTTCGCATTTCGAGAAAATTAATGTTTTATGTTTAGGGACTGTTTTTGTCCCTAGGAGATAGGACAAAATGATTTTGAAAATCTACCTGTTTGGGCAAGTGATCAGTGAAATAATTACATTATATGGTAGATTTAGTATTCCTCTTTCATATGACATATCTGTCTCCAAATAGCCCAGAGGTGGAGATAGGACAACAAAGAACTGAACTCGTGATTTGTTTGTAGGCAAGTGCTTGGGTCTATCATTCACCAAGTTTGCACGGTACATCTGTGGCTGGTAATGCTTCTTTGAAAAAGTGCTGATTTTTGTAAAATAAGACATCTGTTTCTAATTGCACTCTGTCTCAGAGAGGAAAAAGTGAATAAAAAGAAGTGTGGTCGAGGGAGGGGGGGGGGGGGGGGGGGGGGGGGGGGGGGGGGGGGGGGGGGGGGGGGGG
>JBCAUA010337556.1:17500-18930 GCA_038406235.1 Peronia verruculata | reverse complement strand
ATATAAGCCAGTAATTTCTCAACAAACATCAGCCAAGAGTCTGACGAGGGCGTAGAACGCTGAAAATTTGCACGTGACAATATAACCCAGCAGTCAAGCGCTTTGGCAAGAGAATTCTCTCTTCATTTCTTATGTATGTACTTATATCTTTGAAAACTCTCTCACTGGTTTATGTGTTTTTACATTTAAAGTAAAGAGTGATATATTCATAGATGAAACAAGGAATAATTCAAATTGATTACCCAAGCTGATCGCTGACTTAAATATGATATAATGTTGTTGTTGTTTGTAATTGGTTCAGTGATCCTTGGGGTTCTCACCCTTGAATCCAATGTGATGTTATGGAAGGTGCAGGCATGTTTCAGTGGTTGGGGTCTCCCATGTAATGTGTTGTCTGTGGAGGGTCTTGGAGGGAGAAAGGTTAAATATACATCATATCTAAAGTAAAAAGTGATACATTCATAGATGGAACAAACAATGGGACAAGGAAATCTTCCATATAAGCACTGTCCATATTGTGTTCTATCAGTGATATTTCGTTTAAATCATAATTTCACCCAGTCCTATTGTTTCTGATATTGAAGGACAACTGTAAAAATGTCCAAGTTATTATCATTGCCGAATAGTGGAACAATTGACACATCAATGTGAAGTTTCATCAAAGGTTCAGTTTTTCTTATTAAATAAAATATTAATCAATCTTTCTCAATCTACTCTCACCACTCTGGGCCTGTTCTCCACTTCCAGAGATCGTATGCTGAGCGCATCCGAGGTGAGGCAAGAAAGAAATGGCTGCAGCAGATTATCACAGCGTCATTGACCAGTGGAACTTCCCTGGACCCAGTCTACAAAGCCGTCTTCCATGCCTTGTACAAGGTAAGCTACTATACACTGAGGAAGGGGGGGGGGGTCATTTTCATCTCATTCCTTTAACTTCTGTTCCTTCATTGACCCATCGTCCATGAAATCTATACAACTTAACAGTCAACTACACTTTACATTTATCCATGTCAGTCATCTATTCATTAATCCAGTTTTGATGATGTATTCACTAACCTGCCATTCTCATTGAGAATCCATTTATCCATTCATCTATTCACTATTCTAATAACAGAGCTAGAATACATGCACAATGCATGGGAATAACTGACCGATAACTCTCAACAATTACTCACCTGACCTACCCCTCAGATTTCATGCTCTCCTTTTCTTCCACCAGGATGCTGAGACCCATGGGGGAGGGAAACGTATCAGTGCCAGCATCTCCATGCTCGAGAAGAACAAGGTCGACCTGCCCCGTGGAGACCTGTTGCTTCGATATGCGGCCTGCACGCCTGAGGACTGTCAATATATGCTTGGCAAGTCACTGTTCAAGAACATGAAGGGCATCAGGTGAGGGCATGGACATTGTAGTGTTATTTATCAAAGGG
>JBCAUA010337556.1:0-12500 GCA_038406235.1 Peronia verruculata | reverse complement strand
CCCTTATGATCCCAATCCCGCTGAAGCTATTTCTAAGAGGAGCAACCATCCCGTTTATGGGAATCCTTGATCACAATTATCTGAGACGTAACAAACAATGTTGAAGACTAAGCAGTTTTCAAAGAAATGAGTCTGTAACTGAAAGACTCTTAGACCACCCGATGATGCCATCAGTTAAATCCACGACGACACATAACGACAAAAACAACAACAGCATCAAAATGCACCGGCATCCACATCACTCTTCAACAACTGGTATGCTGCTGTGCTCGGCAGGGTCACACCTCAGACTTTCGTGTGTGTTAGATTTAGCAGCGCATTCCGTGCAAATCACGACTGCATTGCGCGAAGCACGGTTACATACGCTTAAATCTACAATAAATATTGAAAAAATGTGCATAAATAAGCCGATCAAAGAGGAACTTTTGTTGTTGTTGTCTTGTTTGGGATTGAAACTACATTTAAAAAAGACATTTATGCTAAATGTTTCAAACTGAGGAATAAGAAAAAAACTGTGCAGGGTGATTTCCGGCCTCGATTTCTCAAGTCCGCACAATCTAAGCGTATGTGTGCGACTGTCAGCGGATCTCAGTCGTTCTGGTGTAACCGTAGTGATCCAGGGCTACTGTAAGATGGTAAGCCATCGTATGTATGAGAATCTTTGAAACTTCCCTATGTCTTCAGTAATAGTGCATAATTATGACCTAAATATGATGTGAGTTAGTCGGCTGGTTGGGGGTTTATTTAATGATGGAGCAGTGCAAATGACGCTTCAATTCTTACTATTTCCTCTTTCAATCTCCTGATGGCTTCCAGGTAGTAAATGCGGAATCAAATGCTGCTCAGGTGTTATGAGGTAGATCTATGTGAAGATGTGGATGACTATCAAAATAAACAAAGAACAATCACCAAATTTTACATACTCTGCGAACATGAATCTAAATCGGATATACGTTATAGATTGTCTAGTCACATGGTGCCATCAGAATAACTATAACAAAAACAAGAACAACAATAACAACCAGAAGGCAGCTGTGATAACAACCTCAACTACAACAACAACCACAGAATAATATAACTACCGTCTATCAGCTACAACAACCCAATAACAGCCACGCTTTTGATGGGCATTTCGATGGCCGTCATGGGCTTTCGGACCCGGAGTTGTATCTATCATACCAGTGAAAACAGAACAATCGACCGATTTTGCGTTTTAATATAGAAGCGCTTCAAAGTACAACGGTGGCTGAAACAATATTGTGAATAACACTGTACCAGGTGTCTTCAACAGTGCTTCAAAGACATTTACTAGATAATCTTTGCCTCGTAGCCAAACCATCCCCGTACAATAAAATACATGTCATCTTTTAAAAAAATGAGGAATGACTCTATAAATCAATATTTAATACTGAATAAAAGCACGTTTGAATTTTTTTTCATTTTTCATTTTTTTAAATTTTTTAATTTAATGTTTCTATTTCTTTTTTTTTTTTTTAATTTCATATTTTCTATCTTCATTTTTATGATAATCATTACTATTATTATTTTGTTAGTAATTTACGTATTTAATTTTTTTTACTTTAAATTATGCAAGTACCGTATAGACGTGTGGCAACAATTTTCGATGGTATAAATGAAGCGTAAAGTTTGGAAGAGATAACAGGTCAGTAAACTTTTACAGGTATAAATTGGTCATTGAAATTTCGTTGCTATGAGTTTCGCAGGCATGCCGCTTAATAAAGCTATGCAGTATGCAGGCGTAAGTGGTTGGTAAATTTTCACAAGTGCAAGTTCTTTGCTCTAGTGACTTGACTGTCCCTGGTCTATATGTCTATTCTAGGTGTGACTTCACCCGAGGAGTTATTGTGCTCAGTCTGATTGCTCGCCCCCCCCCCCCCTCCTTAAGCCTCTCCCTTCATATTACGTCACAGGCACAGGAGGACAAACACACCAGAACAATCACATGCGATTCGAAGTTTTTAATCAAACCCGTTATCGCCTCATTCCACAGTAACGAACCATTCTCTCAGCGCCAGCGCTGTCTGCCGGTCTAAGACATTACTGTATAAAATGCCATATTTGGGCCTTAATATCTTAACGGTAGGGAGTATTTGCTCGAAGTCAGCGTATTCTTCCAGTATGGCAGATTTCTGTAAAACGGGCTACGTTTTGGGCCCTCAGTTTATTGCAGTGGAGAAGCTCAAAATTATGTGAGCACTCGCAAAGCTCAAGACAGCAGAGAAGAGTCAACACATCACTACAAACCACAGCACCCATGCAGGCCCTTGTCTACGCGATTTTCCTTTATGCTCACATGTGAACCACAAGGAAAGATTCAGTTGGCAGAAATGAGATACTTTCTTGGCCATCTCCTACATTGGCCCCGTCACAGACCAACAGGCGAAACTGAGATACAAGGACCAAATTTAGAAGTATTTTCAATTCACATCTTCTGAAAGGAAAGCCTATAAACGTTTTTCTTTTTTCTGCTACTGCTGCTGTTATTGTTGTTGTTGTTTTCTGTTTGTTTGTTTGCTTGTTTGTTTTGTTTCGTTTTTTGTTTTGTTTTGTTTTGGAACAAGACATTACAACAACTGAACGGTTTCGGGGCAAAATAGGACGTATCCAAAATCGCAATTTAGAGAAAATAACAGTTTGTTCTCCAATAGTTAATAATTATCATTAAGTACAAGAATTCTCTGAAGACTTTCGGGAAGGATAAGTCCCGTTTTGGTGAAAAGGAAAGTCCTTACCATATAGCGCTATCACCTTTCACAATGTTGAGGGGGATAACTCAAACTTTAAAGAAAATGGCGTCTGTCGCGTTTTGCTCTGAAACCCGTCATCTGCACACTATCAAGAACATTTTCTCATTAGATGTAGTCGGTGGAAGTAGAAATAAAATTGAGAGATAGGAGAAAGGAGGGGAGTGGGCTGATTATCGGGAGAAAGCCAATTAGTTCTGATAAGCCTCACTTGCCCACTGTTTGCTTTGCTGATAGCAAGCAGGGCTGGATTTGGCAGTGCATGACGTCACTAACACAGGCTGTCGCAAGGAAGGTGAGCTGGGTCATCTCGAACTTTGTAATAGGGATTGTTTTCCATCAGCCTTGTTATTTCCCCTTGCCAGACAAGGGTATTAAACAAGCAGCACAGAGCAGAGAGGGCATAAATGACTTTTACACTCTTTGTTTGAAATGTGCATTACAATTTTTTTTTTAAATGAATAAATAATCTTACAAGAAGATTTCTTTCTCCATATCGTAATACATGTAATTTAATTTAGTAAATAATTTTGTGATCAATTTTTCCGAATGGCTTGAGGAAGAGCGCGTTTTACCTCTTTGTTTCTTCAACAACCTTGTGTCTGGTAAAGGGAAGTAATAGCGCTGAAACAATAATAATAATAATATATCTCCATTATGTTTCAATATCTTTCTTTCTTCCTCTCAATAATTTACATCTTTTCTCTTTTCAATACATCAGATTTTGTTCTCCTTCTTCCTCCTCTATTTCTACGTTTTCGTTGTTGTCCTAATTTATCGACGTAATAATTATAGTCCCTACCGTTCCCGCGTGTCCTGCATTTTGAGTAGTGACCGCAGAGCAGACACCCAACTCTTAGCCCACGTCGGCCCCGGAGTCCCATCAAAAACATTATTTTGCCGTCCTATTTTTAACCCATTCTGTAGCTATAGAGGGCCAGAATCCGGCCATTCTTGACCAGTTGGTTAGCCAAGCTGTCCAAGGCCTGTAGTAGCCACTGGTCAATCGGATTCCTCGCTCGCTCTGTCCCTGCCTGATTACATTTTGGCACCGGGCGCCCGAGCAGCACTACCTAGTGGAAGCTTAGAGATTAACTCAGTTCTATAATAACACGTAATACTTTCTGTTTTTACACAAGTCTTAGTCCTATACTTGCACCTTCCTTGCTACAGACTCACCTCGTTTCTGAGCTAGTTCGATCAGCAAATACATGTACAAGACATTCTCTCTCTCTCTCCCTCATAAAATACACATGTACTCTAACACTGTCACTTTAATGAGAGTGAATTATTATGTTCTAATTCTACTACTAGGTTCCCTGCATGGGTCGTACTATGTCTCATCTCGTCTCTGAGCATATATAACTTGCAAATTTATGAGCTATTACATGTGACAGGCATTCTCTCTCTCTCTCTCGAGTACAATTATTATTAGATTCCTTTCCTATCGATCCAATAAATACGATTTGTTTCTGTGTTTATTCAGTTACCACATGACCTGTGCTGTTACCAATCCCGTCTCTGAGCAAGCTATATTATGTTTGTGTTACATTCTCTCCGAACATTACATACAGATTACTATATAACTGCTGTAATAATGAATGTAACGTTATGGTTCAGTTACGGTACGTTGCGTATTCCTTGGCATAACTCACCTTGTTTTTGGACAAGCTTGACTGTGCATATCCAAACAGACATCTGAATTTGCAAACCTGTAACTTAGTTTGCAAGTCACAAATTTGCAAATTTAATTTAATTTAGATAGGTTCAAAATTAAATGTGACCACTCAAAAGGCTACTGGAATGGGAAAGAAATAGTTAGATCTTCATGGACAAAGAAATTTTGAGGATTTAAGACCACACTAACTATGCGGCCATTATACAAAGCAGAAAGGTGATCAGGAAGCCATGATTGTGGCCTAGTGTACTCGTCTGATTAACGAACCATTTTGTTTCCTTTTCAAACAGCCAGATTACTTCCCTTCCTTAGGCTCGTGTGGTATAAGCAAACGTTACAAAGAGTGAAAACAAACTATTTTTCCTATTTATCTGAGAAAGGAGGGCTGAAGAATAAGAGAGAGAGAGAGAGAGAGAGAGAGGGGGGGCGGGGGGAGAGAATAAACGTGAACAAAATTTAAAAAAAATAATAATAATAACAAATAAATATTCTCGTAACAATGTGAACTTTTCAGATTTTTTCATTTATTGTTACCCATTTTGACACGCATTCTCTTTCGGATTGTAGTCAGATTTAAGGGGGAATTTCAGAAACACTTTGCAATTTGTAATTACGGTTATAATTAAACCTCGTTTGTCCAGAATATTTTCCGGAGATATATAATATTCAGGTTGCTCGTATGGTTTCATATTTCATCACTGACCAGGCGCCACCTTGCATTATCATGAAGGCTAATGAGATTTATGATAGGTAGTTAGGTCTGCAGTAAAGAAACTGATACAAAGAGTACGTGTGTTGTCTATTTTTATAAAAAAATCCACATTCCTTCACCATACCCCTTTCCTCCATGTTTCCCTCGGGGGTGGACAATAATATCTGGAGCACCAGGATGTAAAGTGTTAACGTATGTTTTAGTACGACAAAAAGGTGACAGACAGATAGACAGACAAATCACTTATAGACAAGCAGACTAGCAGACATACAGGCAGGCATACAAAGAGACAGACAGATGGGCAGACAGACAGACATGCAAACAAACAGACATAATTATCTTTCGGAAAGAGGGTTTTATCATATGGAGCTGTCCTATAATTAACAAGCCCTTGTCAGGGTAGGTACATATTAGATGCACTGAAAGACATTACAGACAGACAGGCAAACGGGCCACAGACATACAGACACGCAAGATGACAGAACGCATACAGAAAGACAGACTAAAGGACGACAGACAAGGAGGCTCACTTAAAAGGAGACATACATACACCTAGAAAGACAGACATACAGACATACAGATAGATAGACAGGCAGATGATATAGATGCTGTCGGAAAACTGTTTATGATGTAAAGCTGTGCTGTAACTTGTACATACGAGAAGAGACAGAGAGAATAAAAGTCCCAACAGTGACTGCCCTGAATCAAAGCTGGGCCGATCAAGCCGTGCCTAGATAGGTCAAACTACTAATAGTCAGCCAACCACTGTCCAGTGCTAAAACTGACCACTTTGACAAAGCAGTAAACTGATTAAACCATGCCTGGATGGAACACAAGACTTGTGAACAGAAAGAGAGAAAGACACAGAGACAGAGAGAAAGAGAAATGGCCAATTCTAAAAGTGACCACCATGACAAAGCAATGGTCAAGCCATGCCTATAGAGATCCGCATTATACAAGTGAATACACAGAAAGCACGGGAGACAATCCCGCCCTTGTTGACTTATATGCACTGTCCATGGACAAAGCCTGGTGGGGCCGAGCCTTGGAACGGCCAAGTGGTCAAGTGGTCAGATATCAAAACTGCCCAGGACTACAGCCATACCCGGAAAGGACACCACACCTACTTCTCACTGGTTGCACAGGGGTCTGCGCATGTTGTCTTTGTCATGTAATCTCTTTATCGTAGTCACCCTCTCTCTTTCTCTCTTTCTTTCTCCTCTTCCCTCTCTCCTCTTCTGTCCCATCTGTGTCTCTGCTCCTGTCCTTCGTTACTTGGGTCTTTTTCTTTCTCTTAAGCTCAATGAATCGTTATTTTCCGAAATTGTCACGTCGGTTCTTTATCTCTTCTTTGTTTCTCTCTCTCTCTCTCTTTCTCTCTCTCTCTCTCTCTCTCTCCTCTCTCTTCGTTCAATTTACTGTTTTCATCAGTTTCTTTCTCCCCCTCTCTCATTCTTTCTCTCTTTCATTCCTTCCCACTCCTTCTCAATACTAGGCCCATCTCTCGACTAACCTGCTCTCGACATTTGAGCTCATCTTGCCTCTTCTTCATATCCACCCTTACTCTCTCTCTCTCTCTCTCTTTCTCTCTTCCAGCTCTCTTTCCGCTTTCTTTGTTGACTCGTTCATTCTCACTACCTTTCTCTAATTTTCTCCCCATTATTTCCTTTCATCCCTTCCCCGCTATATCTCTCTATTTATCGGTTCTTCATTTCTTTCTCTAACTCTTTGTGGGTGTTTGTGTTGGGGTTTAACGACACATCAGCACGATTACCGCTATATTATAGTGTCAGACACGGTAAGATACGGTTACACGTCAAAAAGAAGAGAGGAAAGAAAGCGGGACAGAAGACAGGAGCAAGGAGAGAGAGAAGAGATCTCTGGGACAGTGAGGATGGCACTCCATAGCAGACACCCCACCGATGTCGACTTACACCACCTGCAGGTGGGAGCAGAACACCCATTTACAAACCCTGGGCCCCCGTGGGAGGCTTTCTGTAACTGTTTACTAGACAATTATATACATTTTACTCACCCATGGACCAGGGCTCCAGCTCTGCCCGGCCATATTTGATTGTCTTAAAGCCTTCAAATCCCGCACACACATACGTCTCTCCATCGGACAAGTCCTCGATGTCGAAGATGCGCCGACCGCCGACAGGCGTGAAGATCTGACGGACACCATAGGGAAGGTTGAGGTTGGACGGCAGTTTGCCCGTCAGGTCGTTGAGGAGGTCGTTGAAGTTGTAGTAGCGGTTGGGTGTGACGTAGATCTTCTTGCCCCGGAAGTAGCGATCGCCATTGACGTAGAACCGCAACTTCCGGGGCCGTCGGAGGTCACGGTAACGGTCATCGTTGACGTCTTTGTGAACCTGGAAAAATATGACCAGAGTAAAACGTGAGTCAGCGACGACTATAGTTTCTCACGGCCACGTCATCAGTGAGCAAAACAGGGCCAAGGCCAATTCAGGTGGCAATGAGGATTGTTTTTGACCAGCGCTATTACTTCCCATTACCAAACACGGTGGTTATTGAAGAAACAGTGTAAAGAAAGAAAAACTCACTGCCTTTCTTGTCATTTGAAAAACTAGTCGCATTTTTTTTTGAAAATTGTTACGATCTGAAGAAAACTGTTTCCTTATAAGATGATTATTTATTTATTTATTTATATATGTCTGTTTAAACCTTTTTTTTAAAAAATAAAACAGATTCAAACGAAACGTGTAAAAATCATTTATTCCTCTCTATACTGCTGGTTCAATACCCCTGTGCCTAGCAAAGGGAAATAACAAGGTTGGTCAAAAACAATCTCTATTATGATTGAGTAACTCAAAATTACCTTAAATATGACATCTCATGTTCTGCTGTCGTTTTTGTTGATGCTGTTGGTGTTGTTGTTGTAGTTGTTGCTTTTGTGATCAACTTGATTATTGATGAATATGACAAATCGGGACAGTTATAAGCATTATGTTCAATATACTATCATGGCCTCTTAAAATATCTCGATGACTGGAATGTCTGTTAAAGGCAAAAGGTGGAGTTGGAAATCTGTTGATTTGATGAGGAGAGTCAGTAAAGTTTTCCTGCGAGTCAGTCACACTCAAAGACAGACAGGCTGGCAGACAGTAGGTAGGCATGAAAACAGACATACAGCAGGTAGACAGGAAGGCAGACTGACAGACAAACAGAGAGACAGACAGATAGGCAATCAGGCAGGCAACTGAACGGATGGACAGGCAAACATACAGACGGACAGGCTGGCAGGGAGACAGTCAGAGACAAACACGCAGGCAGGTAGACAGGCAGATAGATAGACAGACAGAAACGTAATTATACAGACAGACAGAAAGATAGGTGTATAGACAGGTATACAGATATGCAGACAGACAGTATCTACAGAGCTGTCTGTGTTAGTGTAAAAAAAAAAAAGTAATGTTGTGATCTGTGAACAATTGGGGATCATCTCAAAGTCATCTGACTTCCTCATGTGTCCACGGTACTCACCTGCCCCACGCCATGGGTCGGGTTGTTGACCACTCGCCTGGACACCTGTTCCGTCATGGAACCGGGCATGCACGAGCAGGCTAGTGTTCTCCCTTGTCTTCAGTCTGACACCAGGTGTCGCTGCCACACAATTCCACTGTTATCGAAAAATAAAATCACTAAATTGTCATATTTCTTTTCTACCTCCTGTCCCCTCCTTCGCCATTCAAACTTTCACTTGGGCCAGACTAGATAGAATATTCGTCTTGGAAATGTTCTGTACAGGAAGCTCGAACTTCACTTCGTTGGTATGTGGGGTCTCCTTGATATCTTACATGGCTTCGAGCCAAAAAGAAGCCGCTCTCCCTGGAGAGAACCGCTGATGACTTGTGGGCACCACTGCAGTGTTTCGCTGGACTTTCCAGGAACAAAACTCTCGTAATGACTCGTGTCAGACTTGATAACAGATGATCTTCCCGGTATCAGATCTCACAAGGTCCAGACTGGCTACTGACGTAACACTGAAGTCAAAAACTAACCAATGTCCATTTGACGATGTCCGCCTTGCTTGATCGATCAAACTTGGTCGATAAAAACAAACTTGCTCTATAACTAAGATATTTCCCTGAAATATACTTTTCCCTGAAATCGTGTCACGAATCTGACATTTCACAAAGACATTCACGAATGGGATCCTATTTCACCAAATCCTTGTCGAATAACAGAAAGTCCTAAGCATAGCAGACAGTGAAGTGGACTAAGCAATCCTTTGTTCGCAGGAAATCGTAGAGGTAAAATTCGACTCTTTGCAATCCTTTATACGTAATGCCAATTCTCAGTCAGGAATGCTCGTTGATCAGGGATATAACGTCACTGACGGGTTCTCTCGTGTCGGTGATGTCGACAGACTTGATCTCACGAGACGGTTTCCCTCAGCGAGTGACGAACATGGCAGCTGCCATGTTAACTGTTGTTCCTGTGAAAACAAACGCAATAGAGTAACAACGTGAATAAAGAAATAAATGAGACAACTGGGTGTAAAAAAAAAAAAAAGAAAAGCGTAAAATACTAAATACTTCATGAGACACATTAGTTTTCAGTCGTATTTAAATATTTGCACTGTATCCCAGATCAACAGCACCATCATAAATGAACGTTTTGTTTCAACCACATGCTGAAAATGAGATGATCATACAATTACTCTGTTATATCAGAAAACGTATTAGAAAGAAAAAGTGCATAAGACTGTGAGGCACACATTGCTTACGTATAAATGTTTTGAAAAAATATCCTCCTAAAGGAATGTACCCAATTATATCCACTGTTCCTGATATACAAGAGTGTTCGTTGAAATTCTCTTTTCATAAGTAGTGCCATAAGGGACTGTTTCAAATACATTTGAAACTGCTAAAGGACCCAGACATACGTAACGCTGTCAATCAAACTCGATTTGCACAGACGTTGAATTAGCCCACCGCAGAGAGATAAGTCAGCATTTGATCACATGTGGCCAAATATCAATCCTAAGATCCAGAGCATTAGCTCTATTTTTTTTTTGTATAATATTTACACAGTCCCACGGCGGCTCAAGACATAGTGACACACAAACACATGTATGTACAAACATGCGCCAACATACAAAAATACATGCAGCATGTATACATACATTCAATAGGCAACTACAGATTTTATTAAATTATTATACCCAAGACCACACCATTACGCTGATAAACGCAACGTAGGTAAGGTTCATTGTCAATCGCTGGTTATCAATGGTCGCAATGCTCACATAGGAAAGCACATAGACACTCATCAAACACTTGCAATAACGCTCCTTTTTTTTCATCATACATAAACACACAAACATAAATAGACACACACACACACACACACACAGAGAGAGAGAGATAGATAGATAGAGAGAGAGAGAGGGAGGTAAAAACACCACACACTATCTCTTACGACATAAATACACAGACATAAACATTATCAGGAACATTATCACATAAACAAACACATAATAAAATACATACAAACACCCGTGCAGAAATCAGACTTATTATTTAACAGATAAACAGACAAATACCACACACATATACAACACAAATCAGACATTATTTACACTAAAGCAATGCGGCAAGACAAATGATAGGCAGGTAGGCAGTTCTGCTGCTGCCCTCGATGACCTATCGGTTATCTGCGGCGTCTTCCACGTAACTTTTTATGTCTATCTTGCCTTATTAGTTTTTAGGATTACAGGGGCGAAATGGATTTAGAGTGTTCTGGGTCGTATAAAGAAAAGCCTCCTGCAAAGTCAGGTTACACTGAAGGTAGTTGGTGCTGTAGGAATCAATCTGATAAAATTTATAATTTAATAACGACAGTGTGTCGTCATTAGTGTGTGCCTGTTTGTTTGTTTGTTTGTGTTGGGAATAAACGACAGATCAACACGACTACGGATTGTGTCAAATACGGTAAGATACGTTTACACGTCAAAAAGATGAGGGGAAAGAAAGCGGGACAGAAGACAGGGGCGTCTGTGCGCGCGCGCGCACGCGCGTGTTTGTGTGTGTGTGTGAGTGAGTGACAGCATTAATTTATCCCTCCTGGGCGTGACAACGAAAGACGTGGAGAAAAAAGAGGAAAGCAACTCGACCCTTCTACTGCTGGGACAATATAATAACATGCTGGAGCTTATGAAATCATTGTCAGCTACTGTATCCGGCTGTAAGGAAACATTTTCTGCACCGCAAAAATAGAGGATTTCAACTGGTGCGCGGATACCTGGCATTTCGGGACTGCAAACTATCTCTGATATTAGTACAAGTTAAAAACTTTGGCCGCCAAAGGGTTAAACAGCAACAGACGTAAAAAGATGGGATTGTGGAGAAGATACAGGGAAAGAGAGAAAGAGCGTGTGCGTCTGTGTGTGTGGCGGGGGCGGGGTGGGGGGGGTGAGGGAGCGGGGTTGGCAAATGGGGAGGAAACAAAAAAGGAGAAAGGAGAAGAAAATGAGAGAGAGAGAGAAAAAAAAGAATACAAATGACAAAACCAACCAACCAACCAACAAACCAACAACACCAATGAATACAGAACGGTGACATCAAAACGGTATAATCAAATAAATAATAAAACACACACAAACACACATACACAAACCGTCCCCCACCTCTCCCCCCGCCCCGCGAAAAAAAGAATTAATTTTTACGACAATATAAAGATAAAACTTACAACAATTGTATGAGAGGAAAGAAAATACCATGCCAAATATGTTCTACTTTCGGCAGTAGGGCTGTCAGTTCTGTTCCAATTGAGCTATTAAATGTGTAATAAATTATAGCAATAAATCTGCGCGAGCAGCTTCAGTAACACTAGTAAAGCCGCTAATCCGCACCATAATCTGTTACACCGTAACAGAAAGCCTAGTTAAGCAATGAATTGTGTAACTCGATAAACATAGGAAAATACTCCCAGTCCCCAAGAGCGATTTAAAATAAAAAGTGACAACGACAAAAAAAAAAAAAAAAGAGGGAAAAAAAGGGGGACATCGAAAAATAAAACCAAAAAAAAAGACACAAAAAAAAAGGGACAACAAGTGAGAGAGAGAGAGAGAGAGAGAGAGAGAGAGAGAGAGAGAGTGCTCCCACACAAAGTAGCGCCCAGGAAAGAGGGGTCCAGCTTTGACAAAGAGTATACATGTAACATACTATGTGTAAAGAAAACAAACAAACAAAAAGATAAATTACAAAATACGGGAAAATAAAAACAAAACAAAACAAAAAAAAAAAAAACAAAAAGCAGTCCAATAGTTCTCCAGGTAAATAATACTGCTAACTACGTGACCATAACAAAGAAAATGGTG
>JBCAUA010337555.1:0-34404 GCA_038406235.1 Peronia verruculata | reverse complement strand
TTTATTCATATTTATTTATTTATTTATTTATTTATTTATTTATTTATTTGTTTATTTATTTATTTATTAGGAAATCTTGATGTGGCATCTGTCACAGATCATTCTCTATGCGCTGTGGGTCGCTATCGAAATGCTTCCTTTTCATCTCCGGTGATTGGTTAATAATTCGTTTTACCTCCTGATTTTGGTTCTTTCGTGAACTGTTCCTGCTCCAGTCTTGTTAGATCTTATTGGTTGAAGAAATGAAATTCTTCACTTTTGTTCTGATTTTGCTTTCTTTTTTTTTTTTTTTTTCAAAATGACCTGATTTCATTATTGTTATTTGCTTCTTGAAATGAAATTCTGCCCTTTTGTCTAACGTGGTGTCTTTGAGTTCTCTTTTATTTCATCTTTTATTTTCTCTCTCTCTCTCTCTCTCTCTCTCTCTCTCTCTCTCTCTCTCTCTCTCTCTCTGTTTGTTATTAATTTTGCAATGGTTTTGATTCACGTAACCACAGCGTGTCCAGTCTCAACCGGGTGCAGCATATGCATTATAACCCTTTGCAAAGTAATGCTAAGCTCTTCTGTCAGCTTCATTCGCTACTTTTCATCACTGTCACACAGTCCCCTGTGGGGGCTCGGGGCTTATAGATAGGATATCTGCTCCCACCTGCAGGCGGTCTAAGACCGTCATTGGTGGGGTGTCTCCCTTGTAGTACCATCCTTGACATCCCAGGGGAGACATCTCTTCTCTCTCTCCTTGCTCCTGTCTTCTGTCCCGCTCTCTTTCCTCTCGTCTTCGTGACGTGTAAACTTATCTTACCCTGTTTGACACAATATAGCCGTAATCGTGCTGATGTCTAGTTAAACCCCAACACAAACAACAAACAAACTGTCACACAGATTTGTTTGAGTGTTTGTATTTGTATTTTCATAGTTTTCATCTGTTTCATTTTTGTTTTCAATGGTGTATGTTTGCGTCATGAGTTCGCGATAGCTTACGATGCCCTCAACTAAACCTGAAGGGAACATTATTCAAGTGAATCTGACACATAATTCTTACGAATGCACATAATAAAGGTAAATTTCTGCAACAGTGGTCAAATTTGCAGAAGATGCCTTTTCTTTAGAACTTAAATCTAGTCCTAGACTCACTAATACAGAGAGAAAACGTTTTTTTTTTTCTTTGATAGAGCGTTAGGCAGGGCACGTTATCTTTGAGATTTGAACTTGCAAGTTTTGCTGCCAAGTTTCATAGCTAGTACCACTGTATCAGGGTGATATTTACATGAGTTATATATTGTCTGTTTTGTTAATCGGTGTGCAGAAATCATGCAAATTCAAGATCAGTTCGTTGGAATTCATGGGCCGTATCTTCAGAATCCCTGATTGTTGATATACATGTACTTGAAACTGCACTGCACACTAATTTCATTTCTCAGTCTAGTAGCACGCCTGTCATAATCACATGCACCATGTATAGTGCTTGCACATTGTAAACTTAGACTGAACATAGATAAATGATTGAAAATTGCATGTTTTGGAAATAGATCTCAAGATCTCTCCGTGTTGCACATCGTCTATCTCGCTGATGTAGCTGACTACACAGCGACCATTGAATGATAAATACATTTTTCATGAAATTGCGGCATCTTTTCTTTACAATGCTCGTTTCGTTTTCTTTCTTTCTTCTTTTTTTTTTTTTTTTAATTTTCTGTTTCCTTTCTTCTTCTTTTTTTTTCCGTTTCCTTTCTTTTGTTTCTTTCTACTTTATCATCGTTTAATTTTGTGTATAGCACATCTTTTAACATTTTGTAGTGTAGCGCACATCTTCTTCATGCATATATATGTTTTTATGATGTATTTTCATACCACCTTTTTATTTTAGTAAATTTAATGCCTGACACAAGGGCAACGTGTGAACAGCAGCAGGGACATCCATTATTTCTATCTGTGATGTGTTCTTTTTTTAATTGGGTTTCTTCCAGCTGGTTTTATTCATTTTTATTTTATTTATTTATTTATTTATTTATTTATTTATTTATTTATTTATTTATTTTATTATTATTATTATTATTTTTATTATTAATTTTCTGCTTTGCTCAATTCTATTATTAGTGCATAACGCATTCAAGACGGGGTAGCTTAATAGTTTTCTCAGCACTGATTTATACTTTTAAAGATTTTGTCTTTTGCAGCTTATTACCAATTGGAATCATTGCTCCTTTAGCCATTAGTTTCTGATAGAAATATGAAAGCTAGGAAGAAACAAGTAAATAGCTCAAAGAAATCTGCGAAACGTTTTACGTAATTGTTCATATTCGACTAAGCAGAAACCTGGAAATCCCAGCCAGAGTGTTTGTACCCCTCTGCTAAAAATAGAACACCCACTGATGTTTGTTACCAGTCCATTACGAGATCCGAGAAGAGTTGTTTCTGGTCCCATGCATTTTTATATACACATTCTTTTTTTAATGTCAATGACAGTGAACAGTTTGCAGTGTTTGTACCCTCCTACTAAAATTAGACGGGGATTTCCAGCCGTTTGCTTAGTCGGAACAAATCTATTTAGCGTTCCATTCATTTATTGCACAGCGATGGTGTATGAAGAAAAAATCAGATCCCATCTTTTCGAGTTTAGACTGCTTAAAATGACTTCCAGTTGTTTCCCATCACCATCCTCCTTTTCTTTTCTCCTTCTCTCTATCTCTCTTTAAATCATTTTCCATGATTACAATTTTTGACCTTACATTCAATTTCACTTATCCTCCTCAAAAGTCTAACAAGATGGTCTTTGTGTTTACTCAGAAAGACCATACCCATCCACATTTCTGTTTGCTGCACATAACTAACATTACTTTTTTAACGTTTTCAATTTTCATTCTCTTTCTTTCTCTTTATCTCTCCTGTTAATATTACTGGGCAAAGTGAGCCCAGAAAAGAAGCGGCCACACGTAGATAAAGCTGTGGGCAAAAATCGAAAGCACAACCAAGGAAAAGGTGAACACAGAAAGTCGCCGCCTACCCAAACACATCCTAATCGCCATGACCCTAACTCGACCTTGAAAGGGCCTGTGACCTTGACCTCATACAAGCCTCACGTCGAGGTTTCAAGGTCACATGGTGGTGGGAACGTGGATGCGCCTAAGAAGCCAGGTGGAATATCCTGCTAAACTATTGCCCTGTTTTATTCTCCTCCTCTGAGTTTGCTCCCCTCGCTAGCCAGTAGTACGTTCATAGTTTGGTCATTTTTTTTCTCTCTCTCTCTCTCTCCTTTATTCTTTCGAGCTTTACACTTGCAATAGTTTCGCATTAGTGTTTGAATCTTTAACACTCGAGTAGATTTCTTTGGCGTACAACCCGCAAAATACTAACTTCTCATCATTTTTTGTGTCTCCCACCGTAGGACAGTAGTTTAGCAATAACACTGTCATTTCTGGCTTTATTAACGTAATAGCTATCGTCTTTTGGCTTTGCTTGTACTTACCCATGCCATAGCCAACAAGGCATAATGTAAAC
The DNA here is from genome assembly GCA_038406235.1 of Peronia verruculata. NCBI lineage: Eukaryota > Metazoa > Mollusca > Gastropoda > Systellommatophora > Onchidiidae > Peronia > Peronia verruculata. The sequence continues at coordinate 30,906 of JBCAUA010337555.1, read as the reverse complement.
AGACTGGAACAAAAGAGTATAAGAAAAATCTTTATTCACGATGGTTATTGACTCATGGATAAATATTGGTCTAAACTCTTTGAATTGTTACGGAGCATAGCCAGCCAATGCCAGTCTTTGCCAGTTCTTGTCTTATCAGTAGCTATGCAAATAAGACGCGACACGATGAAATCAGGCGCTCGTCCAACTGAGTAGACCGGAGAAATTACGTGTTTTTCAACAATGAATGAATTTTGACGCACTCTTTTTTACCAAACCCTTCTATATCAATCTGAGAATGCATCTCAGAGTTCACGTTATTGAAATAGATCGAGTAAAAGCCCAAATATTGTGATTTAGTGGCATGACCTAACAAGAATTAACAGGGATTTACAAAACTGAGCGGCCATTTTCTTAATAAATTCAGCGTCAGCAACAGGCCAGCCCCCATCGTCTTTAATTGCCAATATCTCAACTTCTGCTTAAGATTTAACAATATTTTTTCACACACTGAAAGGGAAATGAATAATCTTTACAGTGGTACCAGTAACTCTATATGCTCAGAATTTGACGAGAGCCTGATTTCATCGTGTCGCATCTCAAATTACTCGAACTGCCGTAAATGTAAGAGAGTATGGAACTGTCAGAAAGATGATTAACGTATTGGCCAGTTAGCTCTGAGAACACGACTGAATAAATCAGAGTTATAACCAGAAAACGAGAAAACTCTGAACGCTGGTAATGTCTCAGTGGTAGCTTCATACATCTGTGGACTTTTTCTGCACGTCTCAAACGTTTTCTTGGATTCTGAGCAGCCAGATTGTTGGGCGAGTTTGTCTAACGTATTAGTAGTTTTTGGGACACGCACGATTTATGCGAAACAGAAACGTTTGCTTCATACTCTGTGCATGTTGACTAGTGACCTGAAGAGGGGCATGGTAATGTCATGGCACGTCTATGAAGTATTTGTCTAAGCATGTCAGGTGGTGGTGTCATTGGGAATGATTTAAGTGTGAGACGCGACACAGTGAAATCAGGTGCACGTCAAACTCGGACGACCGGAGAAATCACGTGTTTTTCAACAGTGGAAAACCCTTCTATATCAATGTAAAAGTGTATTTCAGACATAAAGTTGCTGAAATAGATTGACTAAAAGCCCAAAAATTGCAATTTACTGGCATGACCCAATATGGATGAAGAAGGATTAACAAAAGTGATCGGCCATTTTCTCACTCAATTGAGCTGCAGCAATAGGTCACCCCCATTGTCTTTGACTGCCGTTATCTTGACTTGCACATAAGGTAGAACAAAGTTGTTTTCACACACTGAAAGGGAGACGAATAATTTTCACAGTGATGCCAATAACTCCATATGCTCAAAATTTGAGGAGAGCCTGATTTCATCGTGTTGCGTCTCATATGTTTCTTAAAATGAGATTTTTTAATTTATTTTTTTTTACTGAAATATGTTTTGAAATGAAATATGTATTTGAATGCGCTGATGAAAACTAAGAAAAATTGTAATTAATGAGTCTGTAGCATGTGGTCTACATACCATTGGGATTCTTATCACCCGTTTTCCATTTGTGAGATATAATCCAAAGAGATTGTTAGGACGTTCTGTAACGAGAACAAATGAGCCCAAAACATTTGAAAACATTTCACAGATATGTCTTAAATTCAACAGTTCGATATTTTCAAAGCTATTGAAATCGATCATGACCTAGTCACTGACAGACTTGTTACATTTTTATGTCCAGAGATGTTCTTTACGGAATTGCTTTATTAAGTACATCGTGCCATAGGTACTTTCTCTTCCCTCCTTTTTTTTTTCCTCGCCCCTATTCTCTCTAATGAAAAATTCAGTCATCTCTCTGTTCCCGACGTCCTTTCTTTCTCTCTGTCTATCTCTATCCTCCCTCTTTTCTCATTCTGTCTCTGTTTCTGTCCCCCCCCCTCTCTCTCTCTCTCTTTCATTCTCTCTCTCTTTCTCTCTCTCTCTCTCTTTTTATCCCATCTCCTCGTCTTATTGAGCCTCATTTACGTGTCACTGGTGCTTAATTTCCTGTCCATTATTATATTATTCTCTTTATCCCGTGTCACCAGCTTGTCTGAAATCGCTCAGTCTACGCTTCTTCTGTCATTTCTTGTTGTTTCTGTCAAGATAACACAATCTTTTTCACAGGCAAATCAACCGGGCGTATTGTCATTTCTTCCCACTCGATCATGTCAAATGTCACCCTCATTAAGCAAAACCTGGCAGGTTTTTGTTTGTTCGTTTGTTTTTTAACACGACTATGGCATTTTCAGAATTTGGGAGAAGAGACTTTTTTTTTTTTTCCCCCAGCCTTTTTTGTTTTGGTTTGTTTTGTTTTGCTCTTGTTGTAGTTTTGGTTGAATGAATTGCTGCTGTTCTCGTTTTCCATGTGTTAGTCATGTAATTTCCGATGCTCCCTTCCCCCCCCCCCCCCTTTCCATATTATTCCTTCCCACTTAGTAATAGTAGTTAATCGAGAATACAGGCCACGGGCACCCGGGGTTTATAAGTAAGTTTTCTGTTCCCACCTGCAGGTGGTGTAAGCCCGCCATCGGTGGGATGTCCCCCATGGAGTGCCATCCTCGACAAACCAGGGGAGACATCTCTTCTCTCTCTCTCTCTCTCCTTCCTCCTGTCATCTTTCCCGCTTTCTTTCCTCTCTTCTTCTTGACGTAAAAACGTATCTTTCCGCACATGACACAATATAGCCGTAATCGTGTTGATGTGTCGTTGAATCTCGAGCTCAGTTCTTTTTTGTTCTATCTCCATTTTTGAGCTATTTGGAGATATATAATTATGTCATGTGAAAGAGGGATAGTAAATCTGCCATTATTTCACCGATCACTTGCCCAAACAGGTAGATTTTGAAAAATCATTTTGTCCTATCTGCTATGTGCAAAAATAGTTGCTAAATATCAAGCATCAATTTTCTCAAAATGCGGAAAATGGAGATGGAGCAACACAGAACTGAGCTCACGATGCACAAAGGTTTTGTCCGAGGGTATGTGGAATTAAGGCAATGCTAAGACAACGAGCCTATGAAAACGACAGCCTGGCATTGGCTGTTTTCTGTACAAGCAGTCAGCCCCAGTGATGTTATCACAGTTGACATCCCTTCTCATTTTAATCGAAATCTCTTCACGTTAATTCTGTAAAAATAGAAATCTTTGCTGGGCATAGCTGCTTACACAGTATTTCAAAATAACTGTTTACACAATATTTTTTTTTTTTTTTAAATAATAATAAACAAAAGCGGAGAAGCCCCAAAGATCGAAAGAGATTAATTTCAAATCCATTTTCCTGTCCATGTTGCAGCTTTTTTGCCTCATGTGGGCGAAATTCTGTTTGTTTTCACAACAATGATTACCCCAGGAGAGAAGTCGCTGTTTCTCCGTATGCCCTAAGTATTTATGGCATTTATACCAGAGCCATGCGTGGGTTTTGATGGTCCAACTGTTTGGATTTGAGAGAGACAGAGGAAACGCAGGGAGGATAACATCAAAAATGGACAAAGTAGCCTCTTTGCCAGATCCCCGAGATTGGCAGAAGACAGGAGCAAATGGGGAAGAATGAATATCATCTAATTTTTCTTTAAGCCCAAAGAATAACGTTATCTTGGCTTTGAGTGGCCATCTTTGGAATTTGGAAATTAGGCCCAGACCTCGGCACTCGGCCCACTCTCCATCGGATTTTATACGTGCCAAGGGTTTTTATCGTGCGTGATGTTCAAACGGGCTCTCCGAAACATTCGTCCTCATCCGAGAAGGCTAGACGTAGGGTTCCCCACCCAAGAGGTCATTAAAAATATGTTTTCAGTCTTTGTGTCCTTCCCATTCCCCAGTGGCTGGACCCGTGAGTCGAACCCATAACCCACGGCGTCAGTTGTTGACCATGGAGCAGGCATCAAACCACTTGGCCATGGCGACACCACCTCCTGCCAAGTATAAGAGGAATAACACAACCATTGTTAAAAATGGGGGAAAACAAATATGAAAGAAATGTCATGATAAGAAATAAATATGTTCATCCCATCCTAAATCCTTCAGATTTACCAATTACTCATCTTTCAAATACCAAGAGAAAATGTAATTTTTTTTTTTTTCATTCTTATTCTTTCTTTCCTGCTTGTTGTTTACCTCTTGTACTTGACAACAGGAAATAACTTGACTTTGTCAGATGGCTCAGTAATTATCAGGTCATCAGTGGTGCTGGAACAGTACCCCCCCCCCCCCACACACACACACCCTCCCACCAGCGGCACGAAGGGTTTTTTTGCGTCAGTTCTATCTCAGATTTGGGGACTTAGAGAGAGAATGATTTGCCGATAAAAGATAAACGACCTTTCATCAGTTTATAACTCTTTAAATTATGATAAAGAAATTGATGGTAATAATAATTCACATGTTAAATTGATTGATGTCACACAGTCTTCTCTATGTGCCTCACAAATCACAATGTGTATTGATGTTTCCCTGGCATCTAGGATTATGCTACATCCACGCAAGCCAAAGTCTATAATAAAGTGTATGCAATAAAAATAATACATGTAGGTGATTTACAGAAGTTCCCAATATTTAAGCAATAAACATGTCGTTTACAAAAGTCCCCAATATTTATACAACAAACGTGTCATTTACAAAAGTTCCCTATATTAATACAACAAACTTGTCATAGACAAAAGTTCTCTATATTTATAGAACAAATATGTTGTTTACAAAAGTTCCCTATAATTATACAACAAACATGTCATTTACAAAAGTTCCCAATATTTATACAACAAACATGTCATTTACAAAAGTTCTCTATATTTATAAAACAAACATGTCATTCACAAAAGTTCCCTGTATTTACACAACAAACATGTCATTTACAAAAGTTCACTATATTGTTCTATAAATAACATGGTTAAAGAAATAAAGCAGGGTGATTCGATTGTAAAGTACAATAAAACTAAATATCGCATTATGTGGAAATAGTTCTCAGCTGTCTAATAACCATAAGATCCATACTCATTGTTTATCAGATATAACCAAACGTTTAATGTGGAAAAAATTGATGGGATCATAGTATATATTTGTCTATCTATATTCCAACATCAGCTGCTGTAATCATGTTGTCTTATCAATTACTGCTTGCTCATCATGAACTGCAAGTTGTATTCAGAAACACAATACTGTCCTACGTTTCTCAATTCAGAAGAGCCTCCCTTTCCCCCAGCTGAGATAACCACCACTACAGGAGGTTGAAAAGCTTATAAAAACCATAACCATAACTGACAAGTCTAGCCAGAGATAGTGCAAATTGAGGAGATGGAAGGTGAGCCTTCAGCACTGGCTAACAGTAACACCTAAGAAAAAATTGGCGAAAATGAAGTTTGGCACATCATTCTATAAATCGACCCCACACCACCATGATGTATTCATGATCTTGATCTACCCATAAGAGCAACAGTTTTTCATTCAAAGATGCATGATCTTTCAGTTTTTGCAATGTGAAAACATCGCTATTAGATGATCTTCATCACATTCAACTCTCGATTTCGCTGTTTGAATCCAACGAGTCATTCAGACTGGCCACGAAAGACAATACTGTTAAACATAAAAATAGTGAAAGAGATAGAAATGGGAAGAAGTAAGAAAAAGGAAAATTGTTCTCTCCTAAGCTGCTAGGATTTCACCCTGTAGAGCCAGAAAAGCTTTTGTTTCCTCTCTCGTGTTGAACTTTACCACTACAGCTAGAACTGCGATTCAGTGTAACTATGTTGCATGGTGCTCAGTGTGGATCAGTACACCCTCGCTTAATTCTCTACCCTGGTGAAACATAAAGCTGTAACTTCATAAAACCTATTGGGTTTTTTGTTTTTGTTTTGTTGTTTTGTTTTGTTTTTTTGCCCGTTAGATATGTAGATTTTTATTGTTGTTTCAGATTTTATTGTCTTTCAGAGTCTTGTGTTTTTTCTTTGTTGTTGTTGTTCACACCATTGTACGACAGCTGAGATTCGGTCCTAATGATGGCAGTTAATGTGAGTTAACCCTTTCATTGCCCATTCTCCTTTTCATTTTGTTTCCCTTTTCTGTGAGAGTGTCAAGGATTCTTATCAACTGTTGAATGAGACACATATGCTAGTGTTGCCAAAAAGTTAATGTTTTTGCTGCATCAAAACTAGTCAGAGAGTTCAGACAAGAATTTGAAGGCATGAACTCTTGGCATTCCATGGATCTGTGCAGAAATTCCCACAGGTGTGGCCTGTGCTAGGATTACTTAACTAAAAATTGGCATCTGACTTCATATATAATACACAGTAGCCCTGTTCTTCAACAGAGAGCTTAAATTAAACTCCTGCAAATGTGGGAAACATAAGGTAAAAGCCCAAACTTACCCACAATGGCGTGTCATTCTGCCTTCGTGCACACTAGTTAATGTAATGGGAATCTTCCACACCAAGGAGAAAACCAGTGAGACATAAATTAAAAACCTATACTGTCAAGCCGACCCAGTTTGCATACACAAAAACAAATTTGATTAGGAAATCTCATCTCCAGTCAGTGACCCGATGGTAAGGGTCCAGCGAGAAGTACATTATGTCAGACCAACCTGACCTGGAAGATCACAGTGAGAAATTTAATCAACCCAGGCAGATCTGTCACTGGCCCTTCCACAGAAGTTAATTGTCTCTGTACACAACAAATGAGCCAACCTGTCACTGTATTAATTAACTCTTTTCTTGCCAGAGTGGTTAGGAGGATGTAAGAAGCACTTAATAAATCACTCGTTGAGCTTTTAAGAATTGAAGAGAAACAGAAACCATCATAGTGTCCATGATTCCTGATGCAAATGGAAATCATCCAAGTTTCAAGTAATGTTTCTGGTGAAGTCCAGCCATAAATCACTGTTTTATCTGAGATAATTTTGGGAGAATATGCAGCAGGAGGCTAGTCCTGTAATACAAAACATGGGTCTAGGTGCATAATGTTAAAAAGAAAATTAAGGGAGAAAAAGAAAGTCAGTTGAGTACATATTATTCCCAGGATTATACAAGTAACACCATTTCTCAGGTGGTTTTGAGTGGGTTTTTTTCTTTTTTTTGGGGGAGGGGGGGTGCTTTTTTTGTTTAAACAGTAAACTCAGTGACTCATTTTGCCAAGATCAGAGGTGCGATTTTTGCAAAATGAAAAATGTCCAGCTTTTGTCTGTTTCCCATTAGAGAGGAGCTTTAAAAATTTTTCTGCCACTAATGTATGGTCCACATGCATGGTGACTGTAATGAACTCAGAGCTTCTCAAAAATCAGTTGGGCAATAGGTCATATTGACCATCTACTTAGCTCACTCCCCTTCTTTGCCAACCACAAGTCACAAGCATTGCAAAGACATAAAAAAAAAAAAAATGTTTTGACTCCTGTTATTTGAAACGTGAGGTAAAAAAAAAAAAATCATGTAAAAATTACCATGATAAGAAAAGAGTATTTGCACCATATAGTGAATTCTTTAGCATTGTCTCTTAGCTCATGTCTCAAACAAAATGGAAAAGTGATTTCCTTTTTTTTTTTTTTAAACTACACTAAATGGCTACAGAATAATGATGTGTGCCCTAAATAGTTTTAAGTATTGCCATATTCCAATATCCATGAGCAAATTTTTTTTTTTCCCCATTTTTGTTTGTCATTGTAATCACTGTTGTCACAATTCAAACGTAAGAAGTGTAAATTCATACCTCACAAAGTATCACCTGACATCAATTGCACAAACTACTTCTTTCTTGTGTGTGAAAATTTAAGTATGTTAGAAAAATTATATGTTTCATGAAGCATCATTTGACATTATGTGAATGGCATACATTTTTTATTACTTTTTTTTTTTTTTAATCTATGTGATTGAAATTGTATTGGAATACTAAACAAAAAGCTGATGTGGTACGGACATTTGTGAAATGTACATCTCACAGAGATAGTCGGGGAGGCAAAGTTAAGCCCATTTTGAATGACATGTCATTTTGAATGACATGTATGTATATCTGCACCATTAACTAACCAAAGGTTGAGGGGCTTTTGCATGGCATGCTAGCAAAAGCCAGACTTGTGCTGTGGCAACATTCATACTGTATGTTCTGTGTGATAGAGGTTCGAATTACTAGCTTGGCTAGAGATTCTGATTGGTGATTTGTATGTATACTTAAAAACAAACAGATTATATCATAGATACTTCATTGCAACTGTAGCTGGTGATGGGGACTGATGGTGTATGTAAGATGGCTTTTTAGAAATCTGTAAAAGGAATGTTGATATACAGAAGATGCTTTGTGTTTTTCATCTCCAAATTTAGCAAAAATGAAATATTATTTGATGTTTGTTTTTTTTTTAGTAGTGTTTTGCAGAGTTTGAAATAGTGATATGCTAAGTGAGAGTATTCTGTTTTGAGGCATCTGATCGTGTATGTAAAAGTTGTCTTTAAAATTTTTCCCCCTAAGTATTTTCCCTCAGGTCAGTAAAAGAATAGGTGCTCAGTTTGCAGGAATGTAGGAAGATGGTAAAAAAAATTGTGATGCCAACAAAAATTGTGTTCTTCTTAATTTAATATCCATGTCAGGAACTCTAGGGTAAAATGAATGTCATCCAGATATTTCCCATATGAAATTAAGCAATATATATACTTGTTTTCTTCTGTTCTGCAAACATTATCACTACATTTATCAGCGTTTGTAATTTGCTAAAACTACCCATTATTCTCAGTGCTTTTAGCATAATATGGCAAATTGAGAGAAACTGTACAGCATCAAGGAGCTTTTTATATATCTAGCATCACCAGTGTATTTAAACACCTTTCTGTATCTCTATTCAACTTGCCACCAGTGAAGAGTACAGTGTTAGATCTGAATGCTCGCCTGTAGTTATACACAGTTCAGAACATCATCTGATATTCAATTGTTAGTCATTGTCAATTACTAAGCCAGGATTTTGATAGCCAAGATGTTTGTACATGCTGAGAAATTGGACGCCCAGCTGTTACTGAGTGATAGAAACATTTACAATAAGGAGTACTGTTGGAACTTCACCATGACAGGATGGAAGATTGACACCTTTAAATAATTCTCGCAGCTAGCAAAAATGAATCAGAAGTCCATTTTCACCGATTTGAATTAGTCAGTATCACATGAAACCTTATTTCATACATTTTCATGTGGTGAAAAAGATTTTGGTCTAATTTGACCCTCGTGAGAGATATTGCAACTTGACAGATAGCAAACCGTTGGCACATACTAAAATTGAGAGAAAAATGTGCAAAAAATAGCAGTTTACTACAATATTCCTCAAAATCCTGATATATTTCAAGTCCACCCATAAGAGTGATATTTTCTTATTCACACATAAAAGTACTCTATATTTCTGCAGTAGATAAATGTCACTGTCAGACCGTCTTCCTTACATTCATCCCTAAATTTCTCTATTTGAATCCTCAGACTTTTAACTCATTCTCACTGGTCAGAAAAGATTTACTTTAATATATCAGGACATCAGCAGATTTTAGCCTGTATATGATTTCTTTAGTGCTCAGCCAGCACCAACAACAACAACTCAGCAAGTGTAAATTATCAATTGAAAGTCTAGACAGTTAACCTAAGTGGATAGTTTGGTGTAAGACTTCACTATATATTTATGCCATTTTATCCACTGGTCTATGACAGAATTTTACACCAAACCTCAAACTGTGGCCACTTGAAAAAACTTGCAAGCCCTCTAAAGAGTCTAGAACATGATTGGGGAATGAAAAATAAATGAAAACAACTGTTGGATATGTGATATTGTAAAACAGCGACTACCAGTCTCGTCAGTTCCGTAATAGAAAGTACAATGTTGGTTTTCAGTTTTACAACTAGAGTATTTCAATAACTAAGCCCAGCTATGATTTTTCAGTTCTGTATATATGGTTACTACAATGGTTTATATAGTTATTACAATAATACAATAGTTTCATTGAATTTGGACTTGCCCAAGCTTTGTCTGAACGCAAAAATGTTTGGAGCATGATAGTATGCATGAAAGTAAGGAAAAATAATGGCCAGAAATTAGTACAAAGTACAAAGTTTACTTCAATGTATTTTGAACAACTTTTTACTGTGCATTTTGTATGTATGCAGTAATGACTCACATATCTGTATTATGACATATAGTATGTAAGAGCTCAGTCATAACAAAAAAAGCATGAAATCTTTCGAGGTTCAGTGTGGAATCAGTGTAAATATTTTCAATTTCTTCACTATCCGATTTGTATTGCATGCATAGGATTTGTTTATCATCTTCTATACCTAACATCTCATTCTATGTATTTGGGTTTTTTCCAACAGAGGCTGGTGTGGATAGTACTTTGCTCAAACAGAACCGCAGTGAATCCATCACAGAGGATCAGGACAAGCTGCTGATTTCGGTAGGGATTGTTCACCATGGACATAGATATGGGTATCCATAATGATGTTGAAAGAGGAAGAGGGGGGAGGTGGGAGGAGTTGTAAAATTTGAAATAGCCTGTAGTAGCAGGGTATCATCAGACCTGTACACATTTCTGGTCTCAGTCACAACGTTGTTTCTATGAAGGAAATCAAAACTAAAACCGAGGATGAATTATCTTCAAGGTTCATGTTTAAGAATATTAAAATTAGTTGTCAAAAATATGTTTAGTATCTGTTTTTAAACTGAAACCATTTAAACTAAAACCTGCAGTTGTCAGAAATTGATCAGTGGACTATCCTGGATGTGGTAAAGTTTTCTGGCTTCTTATGATTTTTTTTTTTTTTTAAAATAGACAACAGGATGTTTACTGGCTGTGGTGTCAGAGCTAATGCTATGCCCTATCAGTTCCTGTCTGATGTCAGTGTGCAGAGAATGGAACATTCAGACTCTGAAAAACAATAACTCTTCTTAGTACTCAAGTAGATACTTTTAACCCTTCACTGCTCTCATGATGTACTAGGTACAGCATAATATGACTGGGGTCAGACACTCTTATTGACATACAGTGCATGTCACCGTAGAATCCGGTAACGTCAACAGGACATCTGACACCGGTTATATTATGGCATACGTTGTAAGTCAACAGAGCAGTGAAGGGGTTTTAATCTCAACAGAAATGAGATTGCGATATAATTCATTGGTGATTCTGCTCATTTTGTGAAATTTTCTTAACACTGGGACAGGAAACATGCATAGCAGTGAAAGGGTTAAGTAACGTCTCACTGGTTTGTTGTTTTGACCCACAGCTGATTACTAAAGAGGTTGAGAACAACGAGGCCTTCTTCAAGCCCAACCTGAATAAACTCTGTCTGACCTTTGAACCTGAACTGGAAAACACTTACAGACATGAGTATATGGACAGGTGAGTCTTCGACATCTTCATAGGGGCTTATCACTCTCTCCAGTACACCTGAGAGCACTTTTTTATACATTGCATTACTACTTTTTCTTTCTGTGCATTGAAACAAATGTTACATCCTCAGTTCAATTAAAGTGTTTTTCAGCAGTGTCAGAGGATAGATGAAGTTGTATTAGTGATGTAGTTTTCTTGAAAATGACTATAAAATGACAGAAGGACATACACATGAAACCCAGTTTATTTTTGGTGTTAAGTGATTTCATTATATTAAGAAAAGTGCCATCCAAAGGAAATAAACTGTTTAGATAATATAAAAAAGAAAGAAAATGATCAGGCACCAACATGTCAGAGTTACATAAGTATTAAGTCATCACACTTCAGTGTAGGTTGTAAATTTAATGCAGTTCCAACTGCTGTCCCAGATCTTCTTTCTCTTTGTCTGGTTTGCTACACATTTTTTAATAAACCACTTAGAAAATACAGAGTGTGAGTATAATGGCACACATAATAGTATGATTTATGTGTCATTTGTTCTCAGCTACTCAAATCTTATTTAAAAAAAACTTAATTTTTCTGTAACATGATTGGCATAATGTGAACCCTAAAGTGTTATATTGGCCAGACAACATTTAGTGGATATATTTGTGGTGCATCAAATTTCAAGAAAAATTTGATACTGGGTGAAAATAATCATTACTTTAAAAATTGACCAATGACATGTAAAAATTGACATGCAAAACAGATAGATATGTCTCACACCCAGTCAAAATGAGACAAGTCGCTGGGCTGCAACCGAGAAATTGGGCATTGAATATAATGAGGGGGGGTCAGATATCAAATTTTTCTTTAATGCAGAAATTGAAAGTGCATTCGTTTCTGAACTAAATGATATCAGTCTTACCCTTAAATGGGGTTTTTGTGCAGAAGGTATGTAGATTTTTGCGTTCAACTGTTCATTTTCTCAGAATTTCGGTCATTGCTGGGGGGCCTCTCTTGTCTCTTTAAACTGTAATATCTCTGGCTAGAATAAAGCTAGCTCAGAACTTAAGAACTTTTTTCACCACCAGAAAGGATATGAAATAAGCTTTCAAATGATACCAAAAACTCCACATGGTGAAAAACTGACATCCGTCTCATTTTGACTGGTTACTAGACACATGACACAAGAATGTGTTCTCCCCATGGGGAATATGTGATGTTTCCTTGTCAGTGATAAATATCCATGTCAGTGATAAATGTCCATATTGATGTGACATGAATAATCATTTCAGCATGTCTCATGTCATATCTTCACCTCATGTCCCTGGAATATATATAAACTTATCTCACCCCCATATTTTGCCACTTCTCTTCCAGCCATCTGTTCCAGGAGAACATGCTGTCCTCTCCCCGATACCAGACAGCTGTGGAATCCCTCCTGGCTCTGATCTCCCTCTTAATCCTGGCCATTTGCTGCCACATCATCTTTGACTTTGCCAGAACCACAGGGCTGGTCATCGTCACCATCGCCGGCCTCATCGTGGAACTTCTGGTCCTTGTGGATGCCTTAACCAACATCACTTCCCTGGAGGTGGGACATTTATCATCCTAAACCATATTTTGTCAGTCAGCCAAATTAGAGCCCTTTGCTAGGGGCATGAGATGTAAATTAAGTGTTTAAAAAGAAAGGGGGGGGGGGGGGGTAGCGCTGCCCTATTATTTGAAATTTGCCAAAATAGAAGTGAGAAATTTGCCATGAAAGAAAATCTTTTCATTGCAATATTTCCTTTTCGGAATTTTGATTGAGCGTGTTTCTAAGAAAGACCCACACTGATTTTTATTTCCCTGTTTACTGTTTCCAGTTTTTTACCTTATAATGTTATCCATCAGAGAGATGCAATTTTTTCAAAATTTCATTGATGAGAATTTCAACGTCATATTTGTCATAAGTCAAAACTGTTCCGCTTTGCAATGGTAGAGTAATTCAAACCTTTACTTAACCAGAGAAAAATATGAAGAGTTATAATTTAAAACTTTTGTCTGTCATCATTCTTTTTACCAGCCATGCTTGTCATTTTCCAGCATTATATTTTTGCAAAAACTGTGTGTTGTGCAGGCCAAGAAGACCAAGTTACCCACCTATATGAACATCACCTTGAGCTGGTACTTCCGCAATGCCTTGGGAGTCCTCATTGCCACAATCCCAGCCCTGCTGGTCTACGTGTGTCTGTCATGTGACCTGGTCATCAGCGACGACTGGCAGGATCGCTTCTTCTGCTTCAGCATTGCCGTGGCATTGCTGCAGTTCTGCAACTTCACCATGCTGCGCTCCCATGCCAAAACCGTGGTGGCCATCTTGGTCGGTTCCGTCCTCATCGTCCTGCTCTTTGTCCACATTTGTTCCTTCCCCTGGAGTGACCCAACGCCGGGCAGCAGTCCTCTGATCACCTACAACACCAGCAACACGTCAGCCCTCAACTCAGTACTCACTTCGACCTTACCCTCAGGCAGCCCGGCCACCACCTCTGTCCCACCGGTCAAACACAACCCGATCCCGGACCACCTGTTCTCCGGAGCCAACCTCCTGCGTTTTGAGATCATTCTCAGCACTCTCCTGCTGCTGCTGCTCATCTGCATCCTCAACTATGAGTTTGAGAATTCCTACCGCCTCAGCTTCAACGCCAGCATCAAGGCCCAGAAGGATAAGGAAAATATGCAGTTGAACAAAGATCAGGCAGATTGGCTCCTACACAACATCATCCCCGCCCACTTGGCCGAGCTCTTCAAGACCAACAAGAGCTACTCTCGCAACCACCAAGACGTGGGCGTGATTTTTGCCACCATTACCAACTTTAACGAGTTCTATGACGAAATGTATGCCGGTGGCCGGGAATACCTGAGAGTTCTAAATGAACTGGTGAGTGACTATGAAGTGATGCTGAGTGAACCAAGGTTCAAAGACGTAGAGAAGATTAAAACCATTAGTTCTTCTTTTATGGCAGCAGCTGGACTCAATGAAGAAAGTCGGGCTCAGAACAAACATCCTTATGCCCATCTTTTCGCTCTCATGGAATTCGCCACTGAGCTACAAGATGTGGTGAACCGATTTAATGAGAGCATATTCAACTTTAGCTTCACCCTCAACATTGGTTACAACTATGGGCCCGTCACAGCTGGTGTTATTGGGACCACCAAGCTGCTGTACGACATCTGGGGCGACACCGTCAACATCGCCAGCCGCATGTACTCCACTGGTGAGGAGAACAGGATCCAGGTACCACAAGCCACAGCTGATCTACTTGGGGAAATGTTTGAGTTCTCCTACAGGGATGAGATCCCCGTCAAAGGCAAAGGCATGATGAAAACCTATCTTCTGGAGAGCAAAAAGCCTGGAGCTCAATGGGAGTGAATGCAAAATACCAGTGATTCATTGGTGCACAGCTATTATGTTAGCTTAATGAGAACACTTCTGAGAGTCAAGAATTAGTTCCATTACTAAGCAGAGTATTGGGTGCACAGTGATAAATTTTCTCCAACTGGTGAAGAGCAGGATGTTATCTATCCATACAGAAGAAAAGAAGGTGTCGTTCCATGGTAAAATCTCATTCTTAAAGGGGAAGATCAATTGTAAACATTAAAGACAGTATAAATGACAAGGAGCTCAAATTGTACAGAGAGGATTCAGAAAGAGTCCATATGTGTCTCGAAATTGTGCAGTGTTGACAAACCATCCAGCTCTGCACAGAAACTCAGGAACTAAGGAGTGTCTGATTTAAATGGAAACTTGCTCTCATCTCAGACACAGGGACAAGCCAGTTTCACAGCCGATTCATGGAGTTCTGTCAGGCCTTTCATTGATTACTGTGGAGGAAACACCCCAAGCTCTGCAGTTTTGCTCGTCGGCATTACCCACTGCATAGCCCATTAAATCACTACCTACACGTATTTGATGTTTTTTTTTTTTTAGTTGAACTTCTCCAATATATACTGTCTTTTATGTACAAAACTTTTCTTTTTTTTATTGGAATATACTTGCTGCTGGAAAATGTTATATAAATCGTGGATCCCAGCTTGTATGAAATGTCGTGTGTGATTATTTGCACCTGAAAAGAGTTTTTAATGTGAGATGTTGTGAGTGCAAATTTTTTTAAACCTTTTATGTGTTTTAATGATCTGTTTACGCTTGGGTATGAGGGTAATTTTCTTATACACATTTTAAGTTGTGTATCAGGATATTTTTATACAGCAGTTAAAATTTGGCTCCGTCACTGAACTCTAGCTCTGTGAGGCACTCATATAGAGTGATTTGAATTGACTGAATTTTATGTGTCAGTTTACAAAATAAATCAATTTTTCAACTTTACTGTTCAGGTTGGGAGCAGAGGGCAGAAATAAACCTGGGAGAACATTCACATAATTAGAATAAATTAAACTGTGTGTCAGTTTCAGTAATATATGGTGTCATTTTAAATTAGTTTACTTTACAAACAGGAAGATGTTGGGGTTTTTTTGTCGGCACTGTTGTAAATACACATCGATTCATTTTAACAGCACTGTTTCTGAGCTTTTTCACAGAAAGCTCTCTGGAAAGTTTTACTAAAAAGAATGGTTTGATAATAATATCGTATAAGGACTTCATCACAGCCATATTAACTATCACTAGTGATAATCATTTGTTTCATTTTACCCCCACTCATTTTTGTAGATTCAGCTAGTCATAGACTTAGACACCTTACCATGTTTTGAATGATTTAACTGATGATTTTAAGGTCAGGATGTAACAGTTTGAATATGCCGACTATGAAGCTCAAGAATCTGAAGTGTTTGTGCATTGCTAATATTACTGACATGCATAAGTGAACCTTGTTCAAGCATTCATCAAGACCACTTTTATCTAGCATCCAATTTCATCATATAATTACCATTGAATAATATATTCGTAATTATTTTGGTTCAGGCTTTGTTCTCAGCACTTCCAGAATATACATTTCATTGTGTCCTGATGTGGCTACGTCAGTCTCTGAAGTCTACCATATTCACACACTTAGCTGGTTATGTAATATGTCTCCAGTTGATCTCAGCCACAGAATGATATCATACTGAACTGACTTTGCCACCTGTTGATTTTCACCAAGTATTTATATAATGACTCATTTAATTCTAACTATTGTCTAATACTAGGTAGTGTCTGTAGGCTTGATTTTTCCCCCCCCCCCCTCTCTGGTATAGAATCATCGACTTTGGAGAAATGATCTTCTTGCAGTGCAGTTGAGCATGTGTATATAATATCAAGCTAATGAGCACAAATTTATTTGCCTCTATATTTTCTAACAGATTGTCTTTGTATCTAAAAGAGGTGTATCTGTGATTGTTGTATGTTTGCTGGTAATGTAGTGAAAGCAGTTGTTCAGTTGGATTGGTACATTGTGCTTCAGATTGTGTATCACATTGAAAAGACAGCTGGCAGAATGTAACATCAGTCATCTTCATTTTGAATACATTGCACTGAGTTCCTGATGAGACATTTGGTCCAGACTCACCAGTCTTCTTGAAACAGAAGGAATCTGTCACTAGTTGCATTCATTTCCAGTTTTCTCAAAGATTTTGTGAGTGAATTTAAAGAAGATCCTACATAAATACTCAAATTGTTGAATCTCAGTACTTCAACAAAAACTGAAACTTCAAATTCAACACGTTATAGACCAAGGTAACAACAGGTTGTAGGAGATACCAAGGAGCTTGAATTATTATACAGATCAAGAGAATAAAAAACACCTTTCCATATGGATGTAACTGAAAATGGAAATATTTAAGAGATTTAGTGTGAATGATAATCTTCTGTCATTGCCTGCTCAACCTGAAATTGATCTCTCTTTAATCATGTCAGTGACAAGAGAGGGCTAGTAGTTCTGACAAAGTGATGTTACACGTATTGTTTCTTTTAGCAACAGCTGCATTGTACAGGAACCCCATAGGTGAGCAGGCAGATTGTAACGATTGTTTTCAACTGAACTCTGCAGTTTCATCTCTTTTTGTGCGTTTGACAAGGTGCTCAACAGTATAATATATTTTCAACATAAATCTTTGCATGATTGAGATGATATCCAATAATACTATGTACTTCTTTCTTTGCTGTATCATTTCTCTGTATAAACACTGACGCATGTATTTTCATAACCATGTACTTACTCACCCAGATATAACCCAACTTAAAACAAACAAAAAAAGAACAGAAAAAAAAATAATAATTGCTCATCGCAATGTCTGTGATTCCTTGATTTTCTGGGGCCATCCGAATCATTTTTTTTTTTTCAGCTTTTTTTAGAGTAACTTTTGTCCTGATCTAGAAGAGTACAGGCTTTCCCAGCATTTCCTTTTTATCATTTCATTACTGACAATTTTTTACTGATTTGAATGGGATTTCAAACAGTCATTTATCTATAGTATATAGTTTCTCATATAGTCCTGCACTGTCCAGCGATTTTCAAATTACTAAACATTATCTTGCTGAGTTTGCTAACCACATTCAAAATCTTAGTTAATTGTTTTGATTCCTGAACAACTGAAATGGATGACAGTAGTTACATCTAGTGGAAATTTTGAAAATGCAGCCGTTTTGTTTAATTTTTTTTTATCATTATTTTTGCATAGAAGTACAAAAGATGGAACAAAACCTCATCAATTCTGATTTTCAGTTTTTTCATTTACTGATTTCAGGATTACAAAAGTCCATTTTTTGGTTTTGTCTGTCTGATGTTTAACTTATTATAGCTCATTACGGGCACCAGAGAATCTGTTTGTCTTTTCTGTTGAGGAGTTTGAAATCAGGAAGGGAATTTTATAATCACTAGTGACAAAACTTGGAGAAAAGAAAAACAAAAACACAAAAAAAAAAACATAAACAAGAGGAATACCTAAATGAGTTTTCTTAACTCAGATTACCCCCTCCTCAGATTCAGACAGAAGAAAAAAAAAAAAGAAGAAAAGAAAGTACGGCAACCTTTCTTTTGAGTGACATTTTGGATTCTTTTTCATCATATTTATTGAAAAATATTCAAAGGCTTTGATTTGTGAAGGAATTCGTCTCCTAGACATTATTGAATTATAGTTGTTGTCACAACGGAGAGGATGTGACTGCTAACAGTTGATTCCATTTTTATTCAGCATCTGGTCGACTAGTTCCATATTTTCCGTTCATCTTACTTGTTTTATTTTCTTGAATTTTTATACATGGATATCAGGTCTACACCGTTTATTGTTTGGATTTCCAATTTCCCCACTATATCCTTGGATCCTGATTTATACAAGATACCCTCAGGCTCTGGGCGTCACACTCTGGAATTCACTCAGCTATATACAAATGTTTCACTTCTTTCTTTTTATACAATTCTCCATTCAGCAGGTCTGATGAATATTACACCATTTTGAACCACACATTTTACCTGATATGTTGATGTAAACTTAAACCCAATAGTTATTTTAGCTGAAATACTTTCATGAAAAAGTGTACAACGTGACTATACTTCAGATACCTTTATTTGAAAATTTCTACAAGTGGGCTGTTTGTGAGACTGTATATTAGCTGAATTTGTTAAATTTATGATTTTATGGCAAAGAAAATAGAATAGAAAAGAAGAGCATTGTGGACCCTTGTGAACCATATGACAGTTTCAGATATGACGGGGTTTTTCACTGTTCTGTAGTCATATTGAAAAGAAAGCAAAGTTTGAATAAAGTTTGAATTGAGAAAGAATTTTATTTTCTGCCTAATGAATTGATGCCTTGATGGTAAGGACATAGTTTGCAAGTGGAAAACAAAAAGTTTGATGTCAGATTATTTACATGTAACTTATTTCATTCTTATGTTAGCTTCTCTCGTGGTCCTTTCTCTTTCTCATTATGTTTAATTAAAGATGTTTTTCACAATTAAACATACATCTTAAAGACAACATCACTTTATAAAGATGCAAATTAGAACTGCTTACTACCTACCCTGAGTTATGGTCAAGTGGTTTGCTTACTCTGATTAGAGATTTTATTTTACTCTGCTTTTATTTTATTTTATTTTTTTTTTTGTTGCATCACAACTTTCATCAGATGGATTATTAACCACCCCAGTTTCCACAAGCCAGTCCACATAGATATGACCTGTAACATAATTATTGTTTTTCCTGTAATCATCCATTATATTAGTATGATAAATCTTTTCCAGAAGGTTGGATACCACATCGGCGTACTTTGGTCACTCCAGTAGAATAGTTAACTTTTTGTTTGCATGCGTCACCATACGCAACAAGGGCACAGAGTGGCTTTCTATACCACAATCATTTTGCTCAACTCGTTTTGTTTTTTTTTTTTTTGGTATTGTCTTATATTATCAGATGGTTTTGAAAGTTTCTGGTTCTTTTTCTTTTTCTTTATATCAGTTCTGCGCTTATCACTACGTAACACATGACACAGATTTTATTGTATTTTTCATCATTCTAGAACTCACATCCTCTGAACAGTATGATTCTGTTTCTGACCACCTTTGCTTGAGATAGGTCTGTAGTTTCACTGAATGATCAGATAACTATGGGTACAGACATGCAGGCACCTAGTTGAAGTATTGTCAATGTTCCGGGCTTCTAGTATGGACCATCACCTTTGTGAACAGTATGATTCTATTTCTGACCACCTTAGCCAGAGATAAGTCTGTAGTTACACTGAATGACCAGATAACTATGGGTACAGACATGCAGGCACCTAGTTGATGTATTGTCAATGTTCCAGGCTTCTAGTATGGACTATCACTTTTCTCACAGGGATGTCCAGTCTTTACAGCGTCTTTACAAGTGGGTCACCCAAATCTTGATCTCACTTTGTTTACTAAACTTGCCACAGTGGAACTACTTCATAAATAGTATTTCTGGCTTCCACTGCTTAGGGTAACCAGTCTGTCCTGAAAATGGCATGATCAGTGTCTTGAACCGAGAATCCAGCCAGCACAGTTATTGGATGTGTGATATAATTCAAACCCTTTGAGTCAGCTATGGCATACATGCTTACCTGTACTTGAATTTATCTACCTGGAAATTTTGTTATCCTGAGTTTCAACCCATTTCATGTCATTGGCTCGAACTGGAATTAGTGTCATTGCTTTGGCTGTAAATGTGTAAATATTCCATGTTGAAAGAATTGCAGGCTCAGCACAGCCCCCCCCCCCCCCCTATCCTCACTGTACCTCCATGTTACTATGACGTTGCTCCAGTTTCATTATTATGATAATAATGTCTTTTCGTAGATTTAGCATTACGTTTTTCATATTTTACTTTCAAATTCATAATTATATGCATACCTTATATTATATCATTTTTTTATTAACTACTTCATCCACTGCATCCCATAAATGTAAGTAGAAAATTTCAGAGATAAAACACCTGTGTTTTTTTACACGGAGAATGTTGATAGCTAAAGCCAGGAAATATTACTTAATTACCTCAGATCCTCCCAGTGATATGAGAATGAAATGGAGCTCAGATACTGTAATTCTTAAAGTCGGCAAACCTTCAGTTTGTGGCTTTTAATTTGCATACATCAGCATGTCAGATTTGAAAGAACTTGCTTGTATTCTGATTGCCAGTCAAACTGTGGACTGCCAGGCACTGAGTGGGAAATTTTGTATACACTAAAGATTTATGGCTTTTCAAATTTTTTAATTCCCTAGACATGTATCGTTGTCTTTAAAATGGGGAAAGGCTTATATAATTTTATTGTGACAGGACAAAATGAGAAAATGAAACGCAACCACAGGCCACAGATGAAACGGGGAAAAAATTTGCTGTTGTTTCCATAGCAGTAGTTTAATCTTTGTCGATGTAAATCATGCCTGTTTTTTTTGTGAATGTTTCTCAAACATCTTGTAAACTTCGTCTCACGGAACTACAGAACTGAGGAGCGATCAGTATCTTCTCATCACATGGATTGATGAGCGTGGCTTTATTACTGCGACTATTCAGAATGGATGGTCTGTGATCTTTGCTGTTTTGCCTTACTACAAAAATTTCTGTTATATTGATAACTAACTAACAAGCTTACTAACATACATTAGCTTAGGTACATTTGTCTCGCTGTCTTTAACCTGTACAGTTAACTCTTTTACTACTGACATGTCTGGTTTATCATGTTAATATTATTCTTACTGTCTATATGATTGATATATATAGCTGGTCTATAATCTTGTGACTGTTGGATTGAAGTTTTTCATAACATTTTGAATCTGTCATAACTAACTGTCATATTATTTGCATGTTATTTCATTAATTTCCTGGCTTCAGATAGTTGGATGGTCTGTTTTCTCACATTATTGTCATTATAAAAGCTCATTTAAAAAAAATCATCATAAATTCAATATCTATAAATAACTCTGTGTGTGAGAGGAATGAGCTATTTTGTGGTTCAGGGTCCTGGCTTTCTCTCACTTCTTTCTTTCAGTAGACATCCTTACCTGTTTGTTCAATGTCGAGGGATGTAACAGAGAGCTAATGAGCTTCAGTCAGTGGCATAGGTCTTAGACTGTTTGTTATCTGTTGTCCCAGTCAGCAGTGAAAAATGAGAGAGAGAGGTCTACGTCTCTGTTGATCTGTCACAGGGACATGGAGTAATTCAGTTTCAGCTCAGAATTTTTTTTCCCCAAAGTATTCTGTAGCATTCATTCTTCCATTTGTGTAGGTCCCTTTTCTTTATTCATTTTCCAGATTATTGTAACACATTGTCACACCAATGAATTGGATATGAACAGATGTGTAACCTTTAGCAGCTGATATTGCCCATGTCCAGGGGGAAAAACAGATATACAATTGTAATGTTTTAATGATTGGTCAAAATAAGTGATGCTGTCAGAACGATGATTAGGAACACATTTCATAGTGACAAATGAACATTACATTTTTCTGTTATTAATAGTGATTTTGATGTCAAAGGCAAATTTTCATGTGTTTGTTTTTATTCTGTACTTTTCTGTATCTCTGACCTGCAGTTGAATTGTTTGACTTTTTGAGGTGCTGTTACCCTGATCATTCTGATTATTTGATCGGAAAACTTAAACAGTTTGTCTTTTGAGCTGCAGTCACAGTCACGGAATGTTTTCTAACCACTGGCAGATTCAGCAGTTGTTGTTCAGAGCTTTCTGCCATATAGTAAGATAAGATGAGATAAGACGAGGCAAAATCATAATTTCTTTTTTGGGAGCGAGAACTTTTATGGCCGGATGCCCTTTCTGATGCCAACTCATTGTTATCCGCAATGAGACATAGCCTTTGGATAAAAAGATAAGGCAAAATAAAATGAATAAAAGAAATTTCCATCACAGATGATGAGGCAGAGTTTGTGGACAACATACATTTACGCTCCCATGGTATGTAGACTTAAGATGTCATGAATAGTAGTTCAGGTAAATGGATTTTTAGGTTTACACTTACCTAGCCAGTCACGGATATATCAGTTTCAGCGTGATATATAACTGATGTAACAGGGTTGAGGCACACAGCATCAACAGTACAGTTGGGGCTACAGTTTTCTGTTGTAAGGAATTGTTTTTTTCTTTTTAATGAAATAATGTCCAAATATGTTAGAATATTCAGTGAACAAGATAGTTCCTGTTTGCTCTATTTTAGAAAAAACATCCCTCGGATATGAGCTGGAGAATGTACTGAGCATGGACAGTGATAACTTTTTTCACCATTAAGGTTTTGTTGTTATCCTAAGTTTTGCCTTCTCGTTTATTATGTCAGATCTTGCATAAGTTCACAGCATTGGTCAGATACCCACCTGTTTGCCTCTGGCATCTCCTTACTGTAAACCAGCATTATAATTTATAGTACAACCCTCTTGTGTTTTGAGCGGTGGAACTCACTTGCATCTCACTCATCACTTTCAGCAGTTGGTCCATTTGTTGCTGCATTTATTTACAGGGTAACACATTAAGACAGACATGCAATAACTGTTAGTGGACCACCATACATACAGTCAGGGTATCTCTCTGTGAGTTTGCAACAAAGACATCTTAATCATCATCATCTACAAGGCAGGCAGGACATCTCCTGGCATTCAAAGATGTAAAATAGCAGACAGATATGTACGATACATACATCTGCATAGGCTTGGAAGAGCAGCTGAAAATATCAACCCTTGGAAGTTTCAAGCCACAGATACTGAAAAAGACGACTGTTTATCTCAGAGTAAATTCATCGGAAAAAGTATTTTAGAGGCTGTTGAAAAGTATTTATTGAGTTCATGTAAGTGAATATAATATCTTTCTTTTCATTTATCTTATATTTTGAACTTTTTTTATCAAAATGTTGGTGCACTAATGTCAAGTTTTCAAGAGAAATTTTGAAATCTGTTTTAAAATTTCAAAAAACTAGAACATTTATTTGCTCACTTTGAAAATGGTAGATGAGATGCAATTGTGTTTCATTTGTTCTCAGTTGCCTGTTTCTCACTGTGGTTCAGTCATGGCTACGCTAGAGAAGGAAAGCAACAAGATGTAATGTAGAACTAAACTCAATTGTTTGGTCATAACTAAATCACAGTGCACTTTTATTGACTCTATATTTTGTTCTTTCAGATTTACCTTTATGTGTTAATTTATCCTTTTTAGAATATACAGACATAATGAACTACTTCGTGTACATATATACAGCTGTCAAATGTAATCTTTTTTTTTTTTTTTTGGCCAAATATGTGGAAAATGACCTACTTGTAACATAGAGGTCTATCTAAATAATACGACACTAGTCTAGAATTTGAAATAGTTTTTTTGTTTAATTCATTTTCTTTGCTTATTCATCATGACTTAATGAAGAATAGCACAATGTGGTTGTTACTGGACTGCTTGTCAAATCATCAAGACTGGGAGGATGGCATTTAAATATATAGCATTGGTGATTACCTAGATTTGCAACTGTCAGGTTTGAATTCAGAATTTAATCACTTATACTTAGGGGTGGTTAGTAGATGGAACTGTGTTGCCTATAGTTAGCGCTGACACATAAGTGGAACTTTTGCCACTCAAAATTGGAACTGGTAAGTAAGAGGAATTTAGTCAGACTGTGAATCAGGATCTTCTAAGATTGAATGGTTTTGTCAGTTCATTTTAGTATTAAATTGAGAAAGCATCAGGCAGAAAAATTTGTGGACGCACAAGTTTGTATTTTGGCAAACTTTTCTCTGATGTATTTCATTTTAGTTGTTGTTCTTGTTTGTTGTTTTTTTTGTTGTTTTTTTTACGCTTTGTAGATAGCCCATCTCCAATTTGTGTATTTTGAAGTTAATTTGTTGGTACTTGGTGATATAATATTTGTGACTGCTTAAACCAGTGTCACATTGTGATATCTCTATAAACTTGCCAACTAAAAAGGCCGCAGGATCTGTTCTGTTTTGGGGAGGGGGACAGGGAGGATTGTTAGATTTCTGTGTGTGCTCTGTAATCCTGGCTGCATTTTCAATACATGTCTGATACTTCGATTGCCAGTAGTAGGCCTGAGAACTGAGATTGATTTTGTTTATACATGTATTATTTTGTATGATCAAATATGTTTGATAGTTGCGATTTTCAAGGCTTGATCTAGTTCAGTATAAACAGTATTTCATTAATAACTTGAGACAAGTAAAACCTATCCAAGATTGTGATTTTGTATATTTATGCTTTCTTTTCTCTATTTTAAGCAAAAAACAATTCTCCAGCTTCAGTAAAAAGACACAGTTGATGAATTTGTGATGAATGTCATTGTGTAATCATCTAGAGGAAGTAATATTATGTTTGCATCATTATTTTTTGTTGTTGTTTTTTCTTACAAACAGTTAGGTTGTTGAAAAATGATATACTTATCTACACACACCTTTTGATATACCATTTAATTTGTAAAAGTATTTTACAACGCTAGGCGCAAATCTAGTGATTATGCTCTTACGCGGTTAAGTCCCAGTGTAGATAAACAAGTAAATGCCTATGCAGAGCAACTTACAGACAACCAGCACATTTTTTGACCAAAAGAAAGTTCACATGAAATTATTAAGTTTGGCATTTGCAAATAACGTAGTCCATCCTGACCCATACTGCAGCCGTGTCTCTGCCTGAATGCTTGAACACGAAGAGAAAGAGTTTATCAGACAACTATACATCCTGATTTGCAGATATGTCACAGGTTAAGAGTAGATGAGATAGTCAGCAATTACTGTGAAATAATGAAGTTTGTCTCAGTATTCCCTTGTTCTTGGCCTGATGTCAAGTCAAGTCATATCTGTCTGCGTTGTGTTATATTATGCATTATGCCCAGTTTTGTAGCGCTGCTTTATGTTGAACTGTCTGATTTTATGCAAAATGTATGATTTTGTACATAGCTGTCCTGCTCAGTTCAATAATACACAGTTCATTGACCCATGAACCAACATTGTGTAAGAGACTTGCAAATTACTCAGCAGTATCTTCATAGGTACACATTTTACAAGATAGAAGGTTCAAATTATATCTCAACTCTTACCATTTGAGATATTCTTTCTGTGTACTGCTTAAAGGGACATTGCTAGTGGTGAAAATTTTGAAAAGTTTTGATTGTGACTGTTGTTCAAATTCAAGAGCTTTGTTTAACATCTGCCTTTCCTGTAATATAATGCAGATCTGTTAGGGCTGTATTTGATAAGATAGTGCAGTGGTTCCTTTTTTTCCCCCTTGACATCTTATACAGCAGATTTTGGATGTATTTTCTTCTTTAGTGGGGAGAAGATTTCTTTCCGTTGTCATGTAGAGTACAATTTGTTTTTGCATGTTCTGAAAACTTCATTTTTATTGATGATATTTGAGACCTCTAAAATATATATTTGGTGCAAATCATCACA
This sequence comes from Peronia verruculata, assembly GCA_038406235.1. Classification (NCBI taxonomy): domain Eukaryota; kingdom Metazoa; phylum Mollusca; class Gastropoda; order Systellommatophora; family Onchidiidae; genus Peronia; species Peronia verruculata. The sequence goes on along the minus strand of JBCAUA010337555.1, from coordinate 4,673 downwards.
AGACTGAATTCTGTAGTAGAAGAAGATATTGCCAGCCTTATATGTCATGAATACATCACATCTTTGCATTGATAAGCTTATCACATCAGCAATAGCTAGAGAGCAGATTTCTCAGTACATAGCCTCGCGTTGATAAGTGCAGGAGCACATCAAGTTCAGGTAGATGTTAAAGCATGAAAGAACAGCCTGCCTTATCCTCAGCATTGCTTTGATAGACCCACTAATCAGTGCTAGGCACACAAACAGTGTAATTTTTTCAGTGGAGCCACCAGTTTCTAAAAGTGCAGGGGCAACCAAGATCAGGCGGGTGTTATTGTATTGTATGAAAGAAATTACGTGTCTTATTTTGAATAGAGGTTCTTCAGATCATTGCTTTGACAGACCCATAAACCATGAGTTGGCAGATGAAAACTTAGTTTAAAACCATTTAGTCAAAGTGTCCAAAGTGTATCACAATGTTGTAAATTCATTGAGATCAGAAGTTTCCTCTTATGTTTTGGCTTTTGTGTTAACTCTGTTCTTTGACAGCGTTCAACAATAGACACTAAGGAGTTGTACTATCGAATAGGGTTTTGCTTAACCAAATGGAATCGCAAACTATAATTTGAATGTGCATGTCCTTTGCTATGTACTGAAGTAACAGTTGAAGCTTTGACACGGTAGCTTTCAATTTGTCTTCGTCTGTGTTATACATGCACCGTAAACTTACAGTTGTTACATGCTTTTGGAAGATTTGTATACCAGCATGTTAGTGGTGTGGCAAAATACATGTAGCAGTTATGAGATTCAGGAGAAATGTCTCAATTATCCCATACAGTCATACTAATACATGTAAGCAAACCTATCTGTGGAGATCATTTGATATTCTTTACCGAGTGAATGTTACGTTTTCGAGTCATATGTCAGGACTCACTTGTATTTTATTACATACTGTATTACTATCATATTACACCAATATCAAGTGATTGTGTTTTTTCTCTACAAATAATTTATAATTCTTCATAAAACCATTATCACATTTCTCTCTATTACGATGCTTTCAACTTTTTAACTTTCTGTTTAGATGTATCTATAGAATGCATGAGGCCAGCCAGCCTCTGTGCTTTACCAGTTTGGCAATGTGGCTTCATTTCTACAATGGTGGATCAGCATTTGCTTTCTCAGTGTCTGTGTCAGTTTCTACTTTTTATTGAAACAACCAATCGTTTCTCTTTGCTTTTTATCTTCTGTAGCCATTCGTTAGAACTACTGCAAGTTTTGTTTTATAACGGGAGAAAAGTGAAGTTTGAAAGGATTAAATGGATTGTCATGAAGTGCTTTTGTTTCATCAGACTATTCACATTTCTTCACTTAGTCAGATACAGCTTTTCATAGTTTTAGAAGATAATTCATTGCATCTGTTTATTTTCTAGAAAAACTCCATGTTATTGACAGTTTGTTAAAGTGGAGATCACAGAACTAGATCTAATCCAAATTGCAGTTTTGTCCTAACAGAAATTTTCAGAAAAAGAAGTTGTTTTATTGAGGTCTATTGACACTTTTTTTTTTTTTTAAATGCATTTCTGAGCAAAGAGGAAATGTGGAAATTGAGGGTGTGATTATTTCAGTGCAGGATATATGGAGAGATATTATATTTATTAATCATTATCAGCCAGTTGAGCATCCATTAATTTGTCAGATTGAATTCATCCACCCATGAACAGATGAGCACAGTTTATGCATGGCTAAGCACTGTGTGTTAGTGGCATGAAATTCTCTTCTTTTTTTTTTTTTTCGGTCTTCCCATCGATTTTTTTTTTTTTTCCATGATTCCTTTTTAATCTCATTTCTTAAACCGTCTATTTAAAAAAAAAAAAAATACAAACAAACAAAAACAAAACACAAAAAATAGAACACCACAGAAAAGGGCAATTTTACCATTGTGGGACAGAGTTCATCTTAAAAGGGTACATAATATTTATTTCATCAAGAAAATCTTTGATATGTCCTATATTAATATTTTCTTTATCCATAATTATGAGATGTGCATTTTTTTGTGTTGACTATAATCCTTTTTGTAAGATGAAGGTGCACCCATATAAAGAGATTTTTTTGTACCACGCACAACACGTAAAGACATATTATTATTATATATATATGTATAGCTGTTCTGCATACGCTACTTAGTCCAGATTGGAAGATCGAGAATACTTGGCAGTGTCAGTCAAGAAAACTGGGAAGTTTGAAAATCATGTGGAAGAACTGAAATTATAGACTGGATCACTCATGATGTAGGATAGTGTTTGTTATGACTATGTGTTTGAAGGAAGATCACACTATTCTGAAGCAGCTGATAGATTTGAATCTGTGGACTCTGATTTCTGAAGCATGTCCTGATAGGGGTTTTTAGTCCTCAGTCTCAGATTATCGAACTTTTTATGTGCAAGGATTTTTTTTTTTTTTTTTTGTTAAGTGGAAGAGAACAGAGGATTCGGAAGATCTGGATCAGAGAAATTGCAGTTTGCCATTCTGAGGACAGTATAGATATAGAACTTTAATTGGATACCATGCGCCCTTCAAAAAAAAAAATTAAATTAGAAATGTGCCCATGTTATACATAAATCTGACGTGTATAATATCAAAACGTACTAACATTTAATAAATCAATAGGACGTTTTCAGTATTTTGTTTTGTGTCCCAATAATAGCTTAGGATCTGTGGGTGAAATTCACAGTAACTTGACTCAATCAGTGTTAACTTCTTTTCCATGGTTTGTTAACTTTACTTTTCAGATCCCCTTGTTGTGGCTTCAGTGTTAAAAATAGGATCTGGAACAGCCGATGGGTGAAATACATAGAGAGCTTGTTATACCAGTACCTATACCTTTTCCATTATGTCCTTAACTAATTTTACATTTCAAATCCTTATACAGAAGAGTGTGTGACTAATATTTTTAAGCTTCAAGCCGGCTGCAGTTTTCTACATATTTTGTCAAAATGCATTCTTAATCATTTTGAGATATTCACTCCGTATGTAGTATTATTATATTTTAGAGCATAATTCATTCATTTTACATCCTCAGCCCCACTAGTAGTTTTGGTCTAATTAATTATTGTAGGTTTTTCACTAAATGAGAAACCAATACCTTTTTTTGGCAGTTTCTGTCTTTTGATCAGTGTTTCATAACAGTTTTTTTTCTATCAATTAACATCCCGTGCATACTAGTGATAGATTTGACTACTACTGTACTGTACTGCTATTGACTATTTCTGGTTCAAATACTATTCTAATTCTTGTGACGTGAGTACAAATATTTATTTTCTGTGTGAAATCATTAAAAATTTTATTTGAAACAAACTGTGGTGCCTCCTGTTTTGTTTTGTTGTTTTTTTGATGGGGTGGATGTGTCAAGTTCTGTTATGCTCTCTCTCTCTCATCTTGCCCTCTGGTTTCTGCCTATATTCTCATTTTCTTTCTGTACATTTTACTTATCTCCCTCTATTTCTGTCTCTCTCACTCTCTCTCAATCTGTCTGTCTATCTATCTATCTATATCTATCTATCTATCTGTCTGCCTGTCTGTCTGTCTGTCTGTCTGTCTGTCTGTCTATCTGCCTATCTGTCTATCTATCTATCTGCCTGTCTGTCTGTCTCTGTCTATGTGTATGCATATTGCTCTTCCTTAACAATACTTGTGTTACTGCCTCTTGTATATGACAAAGGGAAGTGCTTTTCAAATAGCTCACCGTGACAAATAACATAAGAAGAACCGAAAAATACAAGGGTACCCTAACTTGCCTTGGCACTTTTTTGAGATTAGGAAAAGCTTCACTTTTGCTTGGATTAGTGCTCTTCGTCATGTCGATGATCAAGTGCTTGCTTTTCTCTCTCTCTTTTTTTTTTTTAATTTCTCTGTCTTTCCATCTTCTTCTGTTGTTGTTGCTGTTGTTGTTGCTATTGTTGTTGTTGTTGTTGTCTGCAACTTTCTGTCTGTCTATTCGTCCACCAATCTGTCGATTTTGTTTCAGTCCATCTTTCTGTCCATTTGTCTGTCTGTCTGTTTGTTAGTCTGTCTGTTTATTTGCCTGTCTGTTTACCTTGTCCTCTCAAGTAAAATTGACAGAGAATATGTGTATGTGTGTGCTTTTAACTTGACGCTGAGTGACATAAATACTTAGTCAGATTCACGCCTCTTATCTCTATTACTATAATTATCTGTTCGTGAGCGGCTCATGGAACTACAGGGTAAGGCCTGAGCTGCATTACATCTGTGTCTGTGTCTAGACCTTTCATACATGGTGCTCACATCAACATACAAAATACATAGAGTAACATTCATTGATCAACTAAACTCACCCGTGAATGTGTCTGACAGCAAGAGAATCAGACTCTATATCAATCCATTAGTTGGATCAGATGGAACGTCTGTGGGCATCCCATTTACATAACTTACTAGACAGACTGGTCTCATCAAGAGGACTTTATACACACCTCATAGACCAAATAACGGAGGAGGGTTCGGTGGGGAGGTGGGAGGGGGACTAAGAGAGGCAGAGAAAGAGAAAATTAACAGAGATGAACGCACAGAACCGACAAAGGAGACATAAGCAAATCTCAGCAGCGCTGCATTCCTCCTTCCTCCTTCACCCATCCCAGACACAACCTTTTATGGAGTTGAAAAAAAAAATAAAAACT
>JBCAUA010337226.1:0-18935 GCA_038406235.1 Peronia verruculata | reverse complement strand
ATAGCCTTTTCTGTTATGTCTGTACAAGTGGTATGAGTATTTGTGTTTAATTTCTTGTTGATGTATTGGTATATCTTAAAAAGAGACACGTTACTGATTGTTTGTTCTTTCTCGCTGTCAAGGTTTTGGCTCTAGTGATCCAACAGAGAGTACAGGACCCAAGGTCCAGCAGGATGTGTCCAAGTTTATTGAGGATCTGATTGGGGAAACTTTAGATCTGGTGAGATTTGGTGCACACTTACACTGCACTCATTACATCAGTGGCTTTGGTGTGGTCCTGCCAAGGATATTCTTCAGATGGAAACAACATTTATGTCTATAATGTCTGAAGGGATTTCTCAGTAACAAACTGTTTAGTATTTTGAAGAGGCTGTTTTTGTGTCTTTTAAATGTTCATGCAGTGTTCAGTCTGTATATATTTGATCTATAGAATCTGACTGGCATGTGTGAAGTACACAGGTGACATACATGAATGAAAACTATCAAGAATATTAAAATTGATATTTCGGGGAACTGAGTCTTATGTATGTGTCATCAGAAAGTGACATTTTACTATAGATCAGATAATAATATTTGGTCATTTCCAATAACTGTCTTGTGTCTTGCATTTCCAGACATCTGATGAAGCATTTTCTGATCTGTCATCTCTATCTGGGGAGTCAGCACCTGAGCAACATCTGTTTGAAGATCTCCTAGCTCAGGCTGTGGTGACAAAGGTGGGTTGGTCCTAAATTACGAAACAGATAAGAGAGATTGATCTAGTGCTGAGAGAAGTGATAGGAGGGTTTGGCTAATATTTGAAAATGGCTGCTCAGTACCTAATGAGCTTTCAGATCTAGTGGTGGTCATATTACTGGGAGCAGGTCAGGTGGGAAATTTGTCAGTTTTGGTCATGCTCTGCTTGTGTAGATCTTCAGTCAGAGTTGTTGTTAGAACGAGCACTGAATAGGTTGAAAAGATCAGGTCATCTGCAAATGTTTTGCACTGGTGATGGTGGTAGGAAAACTCCTTGGGTGACGGTCTTCAGAGGAAGAGTGGGTTCTTTGATCAGGTATTTCTGCCTTTTCCTTCCTAACATCTTCTAGAACTCCTGGTCACATCGGGGTCATGACTCCGGATGTCTGTCACCCACCTTTTTTTTTTTTTCGGTGATGTTTTTATTGGTGATGGCAAGTACTTAGTACTACTAAAAATGGAGAGAAGAGGAGACAGAAGATGATGAGAAAGACTGAATTAAAGAAACAAACTACAGCAGATGTGACCAACCTTGTGTGCAATTGTGCATGACTGGTTGTTGATTGTGAGAGTATATTTGCGAAGGAGGAAAGGAATTTTTTTTAACAGATCAGCCCAAAACTAAACATTCAATTTTTGTAAGAATTGGAGACTTTTTCTTTTCATACTTTGCCTTTCTACTTTTTTTCTTTTTATCTTTTCTCTGTTTGTACCCCCACACATACATGCCCATTTATCTTATCATACAGTTAAAAAAAAAAGAACATTTTGACATTATCCTTAATGTGTCCAGCTGTCATGCCATTCAGATTAATCAATGGTCATTGATTTTTCTCCCCACAGTTACTGGACAATCACCGCAAACAGGTGAGCGACGCTCTCAAGCCATCCAGCAACAAGACAAACAACAGTAAAAGTCAGGGCATAGACACACAGACTGACCTCACCCTCAGCGGTCACTCAGACAGCTGGACACAGTCCGACACTGGACAGAGTACACCTGACACCAGGCCTGCTGATGTTGATTCTAGAGAAAGCAAACGTTTGAATGGTCACCATTTCTCCAGTCCCCATCGCAGTCTGGGTCGTTTGGACAGCCCAGATTGGTTTGGATCCAGATCAGATTTGATTCCAGCTGAAGGTGATGAAGAAGTGGATGGAACTTTAGAAGAAGACAGTTTCGATATCAGCAAAGAACATGGAGCCAATGACTCTTCAAAGCTAGTGAACGGGTCTTTAGAGGCACAGGATACCAATGTCTCTGAAGACCACCATAACAGCTCTGTTGAGGAGACAGATATTGTTAAAGAATTTGAAGAACTAAAAGCTTTTGTTCAAAAGACTCAGTCAGCAGCCAGACCCAAAGTTGAGGCCAAGGCGTTTGATGACTCCAGTTTATGTGAAGTTCGGGAAGAAACATTGTCTAAAACGACAGTCGATCTTGACGAGAAACGTGAAGAGTTTCGATCTCGTTATAATGTGTTTGACATTGTGCACAGTTCTGGCCCCTCCTTGCCAGACTTTTCTCAGTTTGACAACATAGATTTTGGCTCCGGGGAGGTAGATCCAGATCTGTTATCCATGAATTTGGCCATCATTCCAGAGGAGACGGAGGAGGAGTTAGAGCAGGAGGAGGAAGATGATCCCATCAAGTGGAGATCCAACTGGATCTTCAAGGTAAGTACTGAAAGTGCTGAAGTTGTCAGTGACTTCCAAAGTTTGTGTATTATGAAGGGGAGCTAATGATTTTTGCATAACAGTGCAGGAAAGAATGTCTTTGCAGGAAAGAATGTGTTTGTATGCAGGAAAGATTGTGTTTGTATGCAGGAAAGATTGTGTTTTTGTATGCAGGAAAGATTGTGTGTTTGTATGCACGAAAGATTGTGTTTTGTAGGAAAGAATGTGTTTGTATGCAGGAAAAATTGTGTTTGTAGGAAAGGATGTGTTTGTATGCAGGAAAGATTGTGTTTGTAGGAAAGAATGTGTTTGTATGCAGGAAAGAATGTGTTTGTATGCAGGAAAGATTATGTTTGTATGCAGGAAAGATTGTGTTTGTATATAGGAAAGCATGTGTTTTTATAACAGGAAAGCATGTGTTTGTATACAGGAAAGCATGTGTTTGTATACAGAAAAAAATTATGCAGGACAGACTGATTGTAACATGAATGGCAGCTGTCGACTTGTGTTGAGAAAAGAGTGTATTTGTGTATTGAATGGAACATGGAGATTCTAAATATAATGACTGAAGAAAAATATATATTTGTGTTACAGATGAAGAGCTAAAAAATTGTCATGTAGTGACTGAGTAAAAACTATTTGTATAGTCGATGGTAACTGGAGAACATTTTGTGTAGCAACTTAGAAAAAGATTGTGTTTTGTTTTGAATGGGAACAAAAAAAATCCGTCTATAATGTATTTCTTTCTTCGTGTAAAAAGTATTTATGCCATGATTACAGAGTGAACTAGAATACTGATACTAAACCCAACACATTGTAAATTGGATGGAAGCAAAAGAAAGTTTGTTTGTAAGCTAGAGGATGTTTATTTATTGCCAGTGGGCTAAAAAGTTATTCTGTTCACTGGTAAAACTGAAAATGGTTTTGTTTGATTATTGTGAACCAGAAAGTTCTTTCGTGCTTGGAGAAAAAAGGTGATTGTGCATTGCTTGAAAGTATCTGAGTAATGATTGTATGATCGACGGAAAAATGTGTATGATGATGGCAAATTAGAAACTGATTCTGAGACTGCCGTGAACCAGGGTCATCAAGTATCAGGCTTGTGTTTTTGTTAGGCCAAAACATTTGTTACTGGGTTTGTCAGTTTGTGGGTTTTTTTTTTTTTTTTAAATATATATGTTATTCTGTGATTCATATCACCAGTTTGTGTGCTGTTTTGTGAAGTTATAGCCATTTTGCAAAATATTCTATATAAATTATCATAAATCTTGCTTGAAAGTGTGATTTTTGTTCTCTATTTATCTTGTATTTTGTTTTTTTTAAATTTCTCTTATTGCTGTTTGCTTGTCCATGCTATGTCCCATTGCAAGATTGTTACCAGTTTGTTTTTTTTTTTCTCTAATTTTTTTTTTCCCTTATATCATTTTTTGTTCTTTTGTCTTTCTCATTATTCTGTAAACTTTGTTATCATGTTTTCATTTGGTCACTCAACAGTTGATATTGTCACATTGTGTTCTTGTTGTCTGTACTTGTTGTTACTACTTTATTGTGTTTTTTGTTAATCTTGTGAGTGTTGCGACTAGTTTACTTTTCTTTCGTTCTTATGTCATTTTTGTCACCAGCTTTTCTCTTTATTGTTGCGTGGTTGTTCAACTTGGTACATTTTTTCATTATTCCATGCTGATTGTCACTTGTCCTTTTTGATATTTCATTATTAGGATTGTTAAACCGTCCAGTGACTTTGTAGAGATGATTAATGCAACTATCAAGAAAACTGCTGTAGTTTAGTCACACAGGATATCAACAGTCTCAGTTTTTGCGCATGATTGTGCTCAGTGCTCATGTATCTGACATTTCCCTTGTGTAACTGTGTCCACAGGGCAGAGGTGGTGCTCAAGCCGAGAGGGCGGAGCCACAGAGGGCCTATGCAAATGCTGAGGGTTCTCTGTACATGATGGTCCCTCCACAAGAACACCATACACCCAGGATTGGATCTAGGTGAGAGACGAACAAAGTCAAACATTTAGGCTTTCTTTCATAAAAAAACCCCAAAATACTAGACTGTTTGGCTGGCTATATTTAACCTAGAGCTAGATCCAGAATTTTTTTTCATTGCAAATAACAGCCTGACAAAGTTTGTCTGTTGTAATTGTTCAGTATGAACTGTAAATCTCTCTTTAGGATTTTTTCTTATATGTAAAGAAACTCCAGAGACTAGTTCACATCCCTGTCTGTAGAAAATAGGCTTTTGCTTTACTGTAAGTGTAAATGAATATTCATGAAGTGTGATTTTTTTTTCTTTTTCTTTTTTTTTTTTGTGGTCTGCTTAAGCATGAGAAATATCTCACCCATTCTTCTTTAGGTTGCATGCAAAGTTTTCTTTTTTTTTTTTTTTTTTAATAAGCCACATACAGAGAGTAAAAATTGCAGGATTATTAAAATAGAGATTGAAAGAGTGGCCCAGATAATCAAACTGTTTGGGAGAAGTAATTTAATCCAGTCAAACTTGAAGTTACAGATACAATTGCTAATTGATCGTTGACTTATGACATTTCGCTTCCGCATCCGCCCACCACTCTATTGTTTACATTTCAAACACAGAAGTAAATCACTTCTGACGTTTCGCTCCCGTGTCTGCCCCACATTCCATTGTTTACATTTCAAACACGGAAGTAAATCACTTATAACGTTTCGCTTCTGCCTCCGCCCACCAAAAATTTGCACCCAATCACGGAAGTAAACACGAACGTGGAAAGGATCTAGAGGCAGCACTCTGTGTTTCAGTCACAAGAGGTTATTTTGTGCATGTCTCTTGCTTACCTTGCAGATTGTGAAATCCTTGCTACATATTTCCTCAATGTTTTCCCCTGGAATGTCAGTCTTGGTCGAGTGTTTCATAATATGTCCCTACTGTAAATGTTCAATATCATCTGTAGTTCTGTAAAAATACAATAGAGCTGTCAGACCGGCAACTAGCAAAACAATTCAAGAAAAAACAAATAACATAGAAATCTATAAACAACTCGATTGTGATGATAAGATCTCTGCCAAATCAACTATAGTTCTATGTTATGGATGTAATCCTGTGTGAATAATTCCCAGAAACTTGTTTGCCTCTGGGGATTTTTTGATGAGGTCAGATGACACTTAATCAACAAGGGGCAGTGATAGGACTGGTCAGAAACAATCTTCATTATAGTTTCTGACCAGTCCTATCACTGCCCCTTGCCAGACACAAGAACTGGTTGCACTAGATCTAGTCCAGTAGAGAGGGGAAATATTCACTTGTGTGCTCTTTGCCTGAAATATAGATCATCAAAAATTCTGAAAAAATTATGATGTATGGAGAATGATTTCTTCTTACCATGAAAATAGTGTCAAATTTTCTTGTAGACCATCATACAGTATATTCAACATTCCTTATGCCGGTGAAAGGGAAGTAATAGGGCTGGTCTAAAACAATCCCATATGAACTGAATTTCCCGTGATCACTAACTGCTGCTCTTTTCTTTTTCAGAGATGTGGACCAGTTAAGTGATTTCTCTGACCCAGATCTTTTGGATCGCTCTGACCCTGATGCATCTGATGAAGAGAATACATTCTACGCAAACACATCACGTGAACTGGCCAGAATAGCAGGGCGTCATCGGCGACAGCCAGGACATCACAGGGATAGGCGGTCAACGGGTCATCACAGTGACGATTCTGACCTCTATCGCAAGTCTGGCCAGAGGAAACCCCTGTCTATGTACGAGGATGATGCATTAGGTAAGTTGATATCACAGTGGTGTGAGATATGTACTGTAGACATGGATTGTGGGCATCAGTCTGTCAGATTCACTGTGTTCTGGAAAATAGCATAAACACAAGCTTCCTCTTAGCAACACGCTAACTTATGAAAGGGTTATAGTTCATATATTTGAGAAGTCATCATCTTTAGTCTTATATCCCAGTGTTCTGAGATGGAACCTGTACTTGTGTAATGTGTATAAAATATATCTGTTCCACATGTTCCTCAAAATCTGGTTTCTGTCCACTGTCTGTCTTTGTCAAATGTCTCCTCTATTTCTGTAGATTGAGCTGTGTATCCAATATCTGCCCTATTTCTTGGAATTGAGTTGGATGTCACTGTCTGTGTGTGCAATGTATGTCGTACAGTACTGATTACCTTATTTCTCTGGATTGAGATGGATGTCACTGTCTGTGTGTGCAATGTTTGTCGCTCAGTACTGTCTGCCCTATTTCTCTGGATTGAGATGGACGTCACTGTCTGTGTAGTGTCCATTGTCTGCCATGCTTGTATCCATTGTTTGATCTATGTCTCAATGTTTCACACTGTGTCATCCACAGACTATGATGAGGACCTGCTGGAGGACAACTTGCCTGGGCCCATAGTGGAGCAGACTAAGCAGGAGATGAAACTTTTGACAGATCTGGTACCAGCAGATAATGATGACCCCAAATTCCTGGTCCCACCAGAGAGTGTCACCATACAGGAGGGGGAGCCTGTCAAATTCTCTTGCAGAGTTTCAGGGACGCCACCAATAGGTAGGAACAAATCACCAAGGATTTTCATGTACTTTGGCTGTACGATCCATTTCAACAGTAGTTTCACATTTCTATGCTGAAGGCTATATGTCTCACAGCCAGTCAAAATTAGACATAGGTCGATTTTTCACATATGGAGTTTTTGGTATCATGTGAAAGCTGATTTCATACCCTTTCAGATAGCAAAAAAAGTTTTGAGCTTGCTTTATTCTACCCAGAGATATTGCAGTTTAAAGAGATAAGGAGGTGCTCCCAGCAATGATGGAAATTCCGAGAAAACCGAGTTTAAATGAATGGTCGAACGCATAAATCTGCATACTTATCTCCCCAGAAAACCCAATTTTATTGAAGAAATATTCATAAGTTGAGGTAAAACCGATATTGTTTTGATTAGAAATTAATGTACTGCTGATTTGTGCAATTGAAAAGAATTTGATGGCTTACCCCCCTCATCACATTTAAAGCGCAGTTTCTCTGTTCCAGCCTAGCGACATACGTCTCATTTTGATTGGCCACAGGACATGTACTATACTTTGTGAACATTGGCCGTATATTTATATGTTAATTTAGCACATTTGTAACACTGCCAATGGCCAACAACACCTGGAACAAAAGATGATTCTAATCAGAATCCTGGTTTAAATTTGGAATAATGAGATTTCAGCTGGCCCATCTATCTAGTGAATTGTGAACCACCAGTACCATTTGACTGGTTACTGTTATGAGTATTATTAAAAACCATTAAACCTCTGAGATTGGACCTGGAAACATCTCCCTCTGCAAGGTCATTTCAGATTTCTTGTTTCTAATTTTTATTCAAAATTCATAATGTCTGTGGCTTGGATGAAACATCTCTGAAAAAAAAAAAAAAAAACCAGCCCACATGCTAGGTTTGCAGATGCTATTTGATTGATGTTTATGGAGATCGTGGTCCAAATCTGTTGAAACCTAAGTATCTTTTTGATTAAAAGCTGACTTGATCAAAATTTTTAATTGCGATAGAGAAAGAATCAGCTAGGCCATGTTTGTAATGATTCGTGCCATTATAGCAAATGTAAAGATAGACCAATATCAGCACCAATTGTCTAGTTACCAGTATTCTTATTATTTGCAATCAAGCATTTTAAACCCATGAGACAGAATTTAAGAACAATACTAGTTGCAGAACAAAACTAAGTCACATATAATATTTATCTTTGCCCATTACAACAGTTATAGTTCAGTACAGCCTGTTGGCCTGACATAGTGAGCTTATTTTTTCCACATATTTCATCTGCTGCTTGCTGTGATTTGTATTCAGATTGGATTTATGTGTTGTTGCACAGATGTGTTCTGGTACAGAGAGGGTGATGAGGTTGAGGAACTAGAGCCAGGAGAGGATGTGGAAATGTTGGCCAATGGTGATCGTCACAACATCACCTTGTACAACATCAACAAGAAAATGGGAGGCCAGTACATGTGTATTGCTCTCAGTGAGCAAGGCAAGGCTATTCAGTACCTGGTGGTCACAGTCAAAGGTGAGCAATTGATCTGAGTATATTTATTCTCACATTGTACATTATTCTCATATAATAACAAACTCACTTTGCCTGATCTGAGTCAAATGAGTGAATTGCCTGTCTCCTGTTAGAGATAAAGTTAGGAATTTTTAACAAAGAATATGAAAATGCATAACAGATATCAGCTTTAAGCAGTGTGCATCCAACTCAAAATTTTAATGCAATTAACTGTTGTCATCAGAGAAATTCCACAGATAACATATGGGGGAAGTTCCTGTGGCCTAGACATTTTCCCATCCAAGAGAGGATTTCATGGAGAAAAAATGAGATCAAAATAATGTGATAAAACAGTTTGAGAAAGTGCTCAAAGTGAATGAAAGATTAGGATTAAGACTGCGATTTAATTTACGGAATAAATCCATTCAGAGTAACCCAGGGATCTTTGTGCTCTTAGCCATCCCAGAGCATATTGTATTAAGATCTGCCTCCTTATCAAACTGAATCTGACCCTATATCTGCTTGTCATGTCGTTTCCAGACAATAAACTGGACCTGAAGAAACCAGAGTTCTTGAAAGGCTTGAAAGATGTGGAAGTCACAGAAGGTCAGTGTGTCAAGTTCAGGGTCAAGGTTAAAGGTTATCCCCAGCCCAGGATCAGCTGGTACAAAGACGGAGAACTTCTCAAGGCCTCTAAATCCTGCAGATTAGGTAAAATCTCCTTGGACAACACTCTGGCTCTTTTGTCAAATAATTAAATACATTGTAATGAGCATTAAGTTGTATTACTGGTTTCCAAGTTTCCTCTCTGACTGATTACCTTTCTCTGTGTTTGAAAATTTTGAAAGCTTGTTATTTGAGAATGACAGAGGAGTCCCAATGCCGACAAGCAAAAATTCGATGAAAATCATCACCATTGATTTACGTATTATAAATATTATGGAATAATCTGGTTTGTACATTTTTGTCATTAAAAAATAATGAAACAAATGAAATCTATTCACAAGATAAGACTTTGTACACGCATCTGCCCCATTTAGTACCTTTTTTGTCTTGATGATTCTGGGACTAAACTCAGGAAAGGAGAGCTGCAGATTGCATCGTCAGAGAATGAAAAAGGAATTAGTCTTGGCAGGAGATAATATCACTTTCTTTTTTCTTTTCTTATGATAGAAAAATTCGGCAACCGTGACTACATCCTGACCATTGACTCTGCCACGATGGACGATGATGCTGAGTACACAGTGTCTGCCCGCAATGTTGCCGGAGAAGTCAAGATGTCAGCACAAGTCATTGTAGAACCACAGTCAGGTAAGTTCTCACCTGTCTTTGACTGTGTGATCGCTATGTCCACATGATTGTCCATTCTGCATTGTCTGCGATCTTCTGTATTGTTTACCACCTTTATTTTTACTGGTGGTAGGTAGAACCACATTTCTGACATCTATTTTGTGTACTGTCTCTTGTTCAGTGAAAATACTTTACTGACACCTCAACGGTAACTGTGAATTCCAAAGATAATGTTGTGTGCAGTATGGATTCTCCTGCCCATTGATGCTTGGATGTGAACATTGTTCTCTGTACTCTGTGGTAAAAGTCCAGAGTAAGATATTTAGCATTATAATATTCACATGTCAGCTGCTCAAATAGTCTATGGTTATATTGTATGGATACATTTGGAAACTTTGGTAGTATCAGTACTAGAATTATTTTTATACTTTTAATGCTCCTTTGTTGCCTGCTGTCTTGTTTGTCATTCAGAAGTTTCTGTTCTCTCACCTCCTTGTTGTATTGTAATCTCTGCCGTCCACTATTACGAGCATGTCTAAATGGAGATTAGTTCCATAGCAATGAGTTTCCACAAGGGCCCAAGAGGACACCCATTCACCCATTTTGGGTGATCAGTCACTAAACTTTCCCTCGTGCCTGAATTTTCCCCCATTCCTTGCATGTGTCCAAGACAAAGCCTCTTGTGTATTTGGCATCACACATTGAAACCTGAGGCCTTTCCTCAAAGTCTGTCACAATTTGAAATCCCTTTAATGTGCAACTTTGAGTATTTGCCTTCTTCACTTTGTGTCCCATCTTCATTTGACATACATTACTTGTCAGCAATTCTCAGTGTATTTGATGTGTATTTGTTTCTTTGGGAACAGAGTTCAGCCCAGTAAGAAGGCAGAGAATGTCCTCCGTCACCACATCAGCTGCCTCGGACTCTGACTCCGACCGACCAGTCACTCATCGGCAACTCATCAGTACTGCGGGGTCAGCGCTGGCTGCTACCTCCTTCAGTCCCACATCCCCCTCCTCCGCAACCCCTTCTGCACGGGCAGCCATGCAGAAACGGGAGGACCAGCTCCACATCAACCACCTGGACAGGAAAATGACCTTGACCACAAAACGGGTAGAGGAGGAAGCTGGGAAAATGCAGGACGATGCAGAGAAAGTAAGTTTTGCCATCTTGGAGATTATGCAATGTGCCTTACAGTGCAATTTGATTGACTTTGTTTAGAATACTATAAAAGATGGTACTAGCACTGTCATAGTGCACAGTGGTGTCACCTTGCAGGTCAGACTTCACAATACTTTCAGTGCTACGTTCACACAACTGTCATTTCATTTCCAGCTGTCCTCAGTATTATGAGCTCACTGGTCATAGTTTGGAGCACTGTTACCATAGAGGTCAAAGTTCACAGTGTTGCCCAGTTTTACTCACTGCACAAATACCTGTCTTTCTGCTTCCCCTATGTTATCTGCTCCAGACAGAGGGAAAGATGTTTTCACTTTCAAGATTGTGTTTTACATATGTTTTCATTTATTTGGCTTTTTTTCCCCCTTATATTTGGCTTTTGAGTAAATTCTGCAGTCAGAAACTGTTACATGTTATTTGTGTTACCTATCCCCAGGAATTTAGTCTTTTTTTAGTTTATTGTATAATTTCTTCTGTTTATGCAGAGAAAGTGTGTTTAGTAACTTGCAGGTGTAATTAAGGCCATCTTTGTCTCATGAATCAAGTATATCTTTTTTTTTTTTCTCCCTCACCATGGAGCCTCCCTCAGTTCACCACCAGCCATCTCAGGGTGTTCACCCGTCACATTTTCCCTCACTTGATTTTTTTCCCTCATTCCTTGCATGTGATCCAGGCAAAGCCTCTCCTCTTGTCCTGTGCATCTTGATATCACAGAGAATATTAGAACTATCTTTATTTGAAGTCAAGGAACAGTAACATATTGAAATGATGAGGACAATATTTTTAATTGGTTTCAAGCATCAAAAACAGTAGGATTTATTAAAGAACCAAACTCTCCTCCAGTTCTCAGCTCTTTATATATGAGTTACAAAATGATGAAACCAGGCACTTGTCAAACTGATCTGACCAGACTGATCACAAGTTTTTTTCAACTCTGTGTGAATTCTAAATGCAAATTTCTTTTCTCCACAAAAACCTTCTATGTCTATTTGGAAAAGTATTACTAGGGTTAAATTTGCTTAAATAACTTGAGTAAAAGTAAACAAAAATGTTATTTAGTGACATAGTTTCAATAAGGATAAATAAAGATTAAAAGAACCAATCTGCTATTTTGTCACTAAGTTCAGCTGCCTCAGCAGATTGCAGCTATCATCTTTAAATGCCAACATTTCAATTTTGACGCAAGGCGGAACAAAGATTTTGTCACCACTAGAACAGGAAATGAATAAACTTTAATGGATACCAATAGCTGACTGTACTCAAAAATTGATTAGAGCCTGATTATATGGTGTTGAGTTCGTTTTCCACTTTGTACACCTGCAGTTGAACAGTAGGCTACGTGAAATATATACAGATTTCTACAAAACATCAATATGGACCAAATGAAAAAAAATGAATATTCTCAGTTAACATTCTACACAACATGAAATGAGTGTATCTCTGCTTTTGAATCTGTTTTTCACCTTTTTTTGCCTCTATGATCATTTTCATTTCCTTTTCCCTCATTTTTTAGCTAGAGCTTTGGTTGCTTGATTTTTTGTTTTAGGCTATAGTGATTGACTTAGGCTTTATTTTGTAGATGTTTTGTGTGTGTGTTTTATTTTTGTTTCGGTTTCTGTATTTGATTTGCTTTCCTCTGGCGCTTATCACATCACCACTAACAGCTAAGTGCCTTCACCTGCACTCTGGAGGCGGTGGAAGAGCGGCTAGCCAATCTGGAGATTTGTCTCCCTTCCCTGGCCCTCTTAGGCCGGGACTGGGCAGACAGTAACCGTGGTCTGTGGACGGACCTGAATGCTGACCGCGCAGCGGGGGTGGCCGGTGGGGTAGGTAGAACACTTGCATTCCCTCTGCACGATGACCTCCGTACATACACGCTGCACCTAGTTCTTGGCTGGCTTTACTTTAATGGTTCTAATGGCTTGCACTGTTTGCATACTGACTCCTCGCTGCCCTGGGCTCCCTCAGTGAATCGCTGAGCTTGGTTTGTTAATTGTTTCTTTGTTTGTGGATATGAAATTTGTTCTAATCTTGTTCTTGCAATGTGGAAATTACATGAACTAATAAAAATTGATTTCCAAACTTTTCTTTAACAGGTAAATCATTTTCCTCTGACATTAACATGATCATTTTCAGAACCCAAGAGCAATGAGATATTGCCACATTTGCCACTGGTATGCCTACAATATCAAGATGACTCTAGATTTTGAAGAAATCATAACAGTTACTTTCCCTTTTTGTGACCACACCCACTTGCAGAAATGTGAGGCAGAATAGTTCAATATTGAGTAATGAAAATAAACATTCACCATACCATTCAGAGCTTTATTTTTTGGGGTTATTTATTTCTGTCACCTGGAACAAGAGGGCATGTCCAGTTTAGTAGTTAAACCATCCTGTTAATTCAGTTCAAAGAAGCTAGATATAACTTTTAATGAATGTTGCAATATGTATTTTTCCCCCAACTTTTCTATATTCCCTCCATATAAAATCTGGCCAGAATAAAACCACAGTCCTGTTGGTACTGCCTTACTCTCTAGCCTGTTCCTGATATACTCTCTAAAATTATTAAGGAACTTCACTCACTCCTCAATCTTTAATCCTCATGTCTTGCATACTCCTTGCCATATGCCTGATGTCATGTGATCTTTTACATACCTGATCATAATAATGCGCTTTCATAGACTTTCTGCCTGGTTTTGTTTCAAATATCTCTGTGATTTCTATTCTCTTAGATGAACCATTTCCTGTATACTTTTACATATCCCGTTTTCCATTCACTTGACCAGTGGTACCAGACCTGAAAAGAATTTTCAGAACAGAATTTGAAAAGCTTCGAATGAGCATATCACATAGGTTCACATATAAATTAATTTCATCATCGAAAAACAGCTATATTGTAATCTCCTCTGCACAGTACATTTGTATATCAGGTGTGTCCTGCATTGTTGCATGTGTGTTTTAGAAGTGTATAAAAAGACAGAGCTGGTTGCTTCTAGTGTCAGTGGTCCCAGGAAACAGTTCATATGTGGTAGACGTCAGCAGCATGCATGTCATTTGATACCACATGTCACAGTTATACATGTCATCTGACGTGTGAGCTTTGCTGCTGTAACAGACAATTTGTAGTATATAGATGTTGATTAGATGTGTGCACGTATAGGTGTAATATCGCATCTCTAGGGGTAAACACTTTACTACTTGTTTGCAGGTGAAGAAATGCTTGTTAAAATATCAAAACTAGTATCTGGATCACAGCTCTAGTAACAAAGAAAGTTATGTTTCATGTTTCTGAACAGCAAGTAGTGTTGGGTGGAATGGGGTTAGGTGATGACATGTGGCATAATGGAAGCCATGTTACTATGGAAACCTTATTACAGAGTAGTTAATGCATGAGATAAATGTCTCATGGCCAGTCGAAATAAGACGCAAGTCGCTGGGCTAGAACGGAGAAATCTAACTGTGAATGTGATGAGGAGGGTCAGACATCGAAGAGTTTTATTTTTTATTAGCAGAAATCGAAAGTGAATTCACTTCTGAACGAAATAGTATGGGTCTTACCTCGATTTATGAATATTTCTACATTAAAATCGGGTTTTTGTGAGATAAGTATGTAGATTTATGCTTTTGACCGTTCATTTAAACTCGATTTTCTCAGAATTTTTGTCATTTGCTGGGGGTTCCTCCTTGTCTCTTTAAACTGCAATATCTCTGGCTAGAATAAAGCTAACTCAAAAGTGTTTTCACCAACTGAAAGGGTATGAAACAAGTTTTCACATGATACCAAAAACTTGATATATTGAAAAATTGACATACGTCTCATTTTGACTGGCTGTGAGACAAATATTTAGGTGCAGCACCGCAGACCATCACTCATATTATGCGCTAGTTTTCAGTATTTGTACTAGAAAGGGTTAAGTCCTGACTGTTGTATTTCAGTTCTTATCATTCATACTATGCAAAGATAAAACTTGAGGAATTTAAACATAAATCTTATGTCTTGTTGAGGGTCCCAATCGTTACCACTGCTTTATGTACAGTCTGTCATGTAGCATGTTCGTGTAGCCAGCCAGCCACACATGTAGCATGGTGCCATCATCACAACACTGCCCATCTTCAGTGCTGTAATGCATGTTCTCCTCTGATTCTGACATTGATTTGTTTCTGTCTTATCAACTCTCACACACCTCACACAGATATATCTCCCACCCATTGCCATAAACAACCAAACACCTCACAGATGTATCTCCCACCCATTGCCATCAACACTCAAACACCTCACAAATGTATCAACCACCCATGGCCAGTCTTTACCTTCAGAGTTCAACACTAAGTGAACAGCACATAGAATTTTCATTCTGTTACCTTCAACCATTTCACCATTGGCTTATGTCATTCAGTATCAACACAGTATCCTCACAGCTCAGGACCGTTTTTTTTTCTCCCGTTATTCTAAATGGAAAATCCCTTTTCAGTTTTTCTTTTTTAAATATTTGCAGAGAACGAATAGTGAAATTGTTCTATGAGTGAAAAATGAGAGATGTCTCAGACTTTTGTACTTACGTATGCCTCAGTTAAGATATGTAAGAGATGTGTACGCATGTATTCAGGTCTTCATTCATGATTGCCACTTGTTTACTTAATGATGATGCCAATTTTACTGCTGTTTTTTTTTTTTACTTTCCTTTCCTTGTGTTTATGGCTTGTTCCATCTTTTGACTAATTGGTTTGTTTATTAAATGACTGACTCAGTTCTTTGTTCATGTGCTCAGGTAACTGATTTTTGGGTTATATTTTGGGAAAGTAAAATGGCTTGCTTTTTGATTCGCCGGTTATTTGGCTTCACTCAAGAGCCTATGCTATGAATGACTGGAGGATGTAAAGAACCACAGATTGACTGAAAGTGGCATGCTTGCTAAGCTTACCTGGCAGTTTGAGTATGAAATGAATAGATGAGTTTGGTGTGGATGTGAGATGGCTTGGAGTGAGATGGTGACATTGTAATTGAGCTTGCACATTTACAACATTGCTGTGAGCCCTAATACTTTACACTCTATCTACATCTGTCTTTGCTGTGAGCTTACAATTGAACAACCAGTCAGAGATTGTTGTGCTCAGTTCTATTACATCCCTTTACCAGACAAAAGAGGGACTTCACAAAGCAGTGTGAAGAGAGAAAAAAAATCAGTTTTGAGCCCTTTGCTTGAAACATACACTATGAAATTTTTGTTTAAAAAAAATGTAATGTAAAGAGAATCTTTCCTTCTTATTGTCATAAGTTTATCAAATTTTTTTTGGCGATCAGTCTTTCAAATGGCAAGTATTAAAAGGATTTTTTCCTCTTTACACTGCTTGCTCAACACATCTTCTGTCAGGCAAAGGGAAGTAAAGGTCTGGTCAAAATGATCTCCCCTTACACAAGTCTGTCTTTTGGAAAGGGAAGATAATCTGCGAAACAACTTCCCATTGCCACACATTTGTACACCACACCTAATCAGGCATGTCATTAGATGCATATTATCAGTTCATCTCATAGCATACCATTATACTGTATACAAACCTTAACTTCACAAAGCAAAAGCATGTTATTCAAGCCATAAGGTCAAAACTACAGTCCCACAGAATCTATAGTAATTTAATGCATGAAAGATCAAAGAAGACAAAATGAAAAAAAAAAGTGATGATACTTGTTTTCTATAGTGTCAGTTTTTTTCTGATTGAAAAGTTTAAGTCATTGATGGGTATTTCTTGTTTGATGAGCTGTATTGATGAATGAAATCAAATGCTGACTTGTTCATTGATAATGTTAATGATTTTATGTTCTTGGTAAGCTCCTAAGATAAACTGTGTTGATATTTGGTGCTTGTATTATATTTTGTATTTGAATTTCAATGAAATTTTGAGAATTTTGTAGAATTGTCTGTCTGTCATTACATTGCTTGTTCTGTCTCACTCCACAGGCTGCTGGAGACAGCACAGACGGTGCCAGACTTCTAAACTCGCACACGCTGGATGTCTTGAAAGCTGCTGAGGAGATCATTCAAGGGGAGCAATCCACACTACACACAGATGGCATGGGGAGCAATTCGACACTCACTGCCAATGGTGATGGATCTTCAAGGTCCCCACACCACAAAGAACCTCCAGCACCTTCATTTGAGGATTTGGTCTTGCCGGACACGCTGGACGACTTTCCGTTGCTCGCCGAGGAGAGAAGAAAACCAGAGCCGGTCAGATCTACATTTGAATTTTCTCTGCCTGACCGAGGCTCGCCCCAAACTAGTAAGACAGATATTAACTCTAACCTGCGGCTGTCCACCCCCCGCCCGTCTCCCAGGAGAACTGTTAACGGTCAGTCACCAAAAGGGATACCATCTTCAGATGTGACCAGTTCAAAGAACAGCAAGAATACTGAGTTGGTCACCTCTTCGACCACTCCAGATATCCCTCCAACATCTCAGATTGATGATGAAGTAGAACTGTTGAAACAGCAGAGGGCAACCCTCCAGGAAGAATATGCGCGGGACTTTGAAATTCCTGGTAGACATGCAGAAAAGAAAAAATGGTCAGTCACGTTG
The DNA here is from genome assembly GCA_038406235.1 of Peronia verruculata. Taxonomy (NCBI): domain Eukaryota; kingdom Metazoa; phylum Mollusca; class Gastropoda; order Systellommatophora; family Onchidiidae; genus Peronia; species Peronia verruculata. Next base: position 1,431 of record JBCAUA010337226.1, on the reverse strand, counting down.
GATCCCTTCGTGCCTTCAGCTGAAATTGTCAACAGAAAAGGACCTTCAAGTAATACAGATGAGCGGGTAAGAAACATATTTTGTTCTCTGGTCTGGTTCGTAATACATACATGTATGTGAAAACAAATACCTGTTTACTTTGACCATATATATAAAATCAGTTTTATTTTCACAGTATAATATTGTGTGCCCCTCCACATAAAAGACATTATATTTGAAGATGATTATATTAACATGGATTGAAAGAGTAAATTATCTCTATGGTAGGAAATATTTCTCTGATAAGGTTTGATCACCTGCATTTATGAGAAACATGTTATTTCTCTAAGGGTGATTTTGTCCATCAGGTAAGTTTTTTCATTTCTAATTTTGCTTAGTGTTACTGGTGGAATAGACTAAAGTGTTGTATGTTCTCAGTTTTTATAAAAAATTTCATACTTTCTCCCCAAGGTACAGTGCAAACCTGGCGCTATGATATAACTTGCGCCAGGCAACAAAGATAAATGGCTTTTTTTGGTCATTTTTAACTACTTTCAACTAAGATACTAAATTAATTATTTTTTTTCACAAAACGTCAATTTAACTCTTTTTTTAATCTGAAAAAAAAAGGGGGACATATTTTGGTATCATTGTCAGATAATAATGAAAAATGGTGAAAAAAAATGACTTTGACTTGAACTCACCTGGCGCGACTTGCAACTCATTTGCCCTGGGCGCAAGACATATGTGTCGATTGCTCACTGATGATCCTTGTGATGCTCTCATTGAGTATCAGATATTCACTGTGTAAAAAAATGTCCATTGCATACCTGATGTCCACTATGATTATGGTATATGTTCATTGCATATCCCACCATATGTTTATATGTGACACTCTGCATTCAGTTCATGTTTTGCTGGTCTGTTGGATACTGATAAATAATTTTTGTATTGATGGAAGCCTTATATATTTCATACTGATGTATGAGTGACTAATGAGTCATGTTCAGAATGTACATGTCATCTATTTACTGTGTGATTTCCACCCCCAGGTTCAGAGTTCTATGGAGCTCAATGCTCCTGATTATAGTCCATCTTCCTCGCTGCGCTCATCCAAGGGTGACAACTCCAGCCAGGCATCCTCCCCACGACAGTCCATAGACTCGGGAGTGGAGGTTATGTCCAGGAGGGAGCGGCCGCCCCCTGTCCACATGGTGGGTCACACACGAGAGGAGGAGGTGCCAGAGAGCCGGACAGAGTTTAACACTGATGGTTCCATAGAACTGCCCTCCGTCAATCGACTGAAAGCCTTGTTCTCCACAGGGCAGGATGATGATCTGGGCGAGGGCAATTTTAAACGGGTAAGCCATAGCCGATGTCAGTTTGACCTTTGGATTTTGTACCATCAGTGGCGGATCTGTAATGAAACCAGTGAGCTTAGAATTTTGGCCC